>CAJDYZ010000748.1:21528-32555 GCA_903986555.1 Heterotrigona itama
TTAAATTTTTGTACTGTACATTTTTTTTTGTTACTGCGAGCAGCTCGTCACCATTGCCCTCGTCAAAATCTACATAGTATAAATTTCGTTAGTATGGTTGTCAAACTACTCTACTTCAAAATATATCATATACCAAATTGATTTTTTTTATTAGTCCAAGTTACGTTTCTTTAACAGAACTTTAATATAACAAGCTTTACAACAAAAAAATAATTATCTACATAATGGTTTGTTTAAACTGTTATCATCTTTTGCACTAGATACAATATCTTCAAAGTTCCTTTAATTTCCGTCGTTTACTCGACAAAAAATTGAGACGAAGAATTTTATCACTTCTTTCCTTTCACCGGGTTCCAACTTTCCTTGTGAAATGTACAACAACAACCATCGTAACAGTCTTAATTTGTCCCTTGGTGGACAAATTAACTAGGAAGAATGATGGACGAGCGAGGAGGTTAACTCAATTACCAAGGATCGAGCCTGGAGCCCAAGTTTCGACGAAGCCCAACATCAAACTATCGCATCATTTGCATTCATTGATACAAGGACTATGGCCCGGTGTTGGGAAAGCAGAGGAACAGTTCTCGTGGATTTCTTTGGTATTGCTCTGCCTGTAATCCGAACGAGGCCTTGTGGAAGCAATTTCCTCGTCAGCGGAATCGCGATGAAAAAACGGGCCACGCGATTGATTCCCCGCGGTGGTTCCTGCTCGTTGACGATATTCCGGTTTTTCCTCGTTCCGCCAGAGAACCCGGTTGATCCGCTTATTGGTATACGATGCCACGGCACGATGTTCCCTCGCGTTCGCTCGAAATTAAGGGGACGACTATCTTCGAAGGCACAGTCCTCCGAATATTGTCCGTGTGATTGTAAATATTACGTAAAATCGCTATTAATTTTTCATCTCTGTAAATTGATCGACCATTAACTCTTTCGGTGCCGATGGAAGAAGAAAATAATCCCGAGCGAAACGTACCGAACGAAATTATAAGAGTGTCGCTTTAACTAAAGATTTGCTAAAAGAAGTTAAAAATAATCTCAAGCGATGAACAAATAATTATTCCATGATGCATAGTATTCAACGTCGTTGTTCGACACTAAAAGGGCTAAGTAAGATAAGTAAAAGCTACAAGAACTGAATGAAATCCACTCTGCTTGCTTTTAACACTGGCGATCAAACTCGAACAGGGCGCAACGCAAGGCGATAGCCCGCAGAATGCCAGGAAGGGAGAGAGAGAGAGAGAGAGAAAGAGTTTATCGATGAACGACGCGATTACCGCTATCTGCCGCGAATAGACAAGCTACGATTGTACCGACGAAAATTTACATAACACTCGGCGCCGGTTGATTGGGCTACTGGGACGCGAGATTTTATAGATGCTGCGGCCAGTGTGAATTACCCGTGCCGCGCGGCACGTTTATCGCGTGCGGTCGTTTTTGCGAGACCTCGTCCGAACGTAATTTTCTCGCTTCTCTCCCTCGTTGGGAAAAATTCTATTACGATCAAGAGCCGTTCCTCGCATGCCACTGGCGAGAAAGGAAGAAAACGAAAAAGAAAGAAAGAAGAAATACTGCAAAAAAGTCGCTTTGAATATCGACGTGTCGCGTCGACGTTTCCCGGGACCGCGATTTTAACACGCGATCGTTCGTGGTGCGGATGGACCGGAGCCGAAATAACCAATTCCCAAAACGTTCGTAGCAAACGTTGAGAGCAGAGAGGTCCGAGAGAGATCGACACAGCTCTTTTTCCTCTGGCCTGGTGTTTTCGCTGGCCCGTGGAAACTCGCGTCCATTCTCACCATCGTGGAAAATCGGCCGACACAAAAAAAACTTTCGACTCGTGGAACTCGTCCAAAGAGAGAAGCGTGTCGCTCGGTTTCGACCCATATCGCGGGAAAGTCGGCCAAATTGAATGTCGGGGAGTGGCGAGGTGAGGCGAGGTGAGGCAGGCAGGCGATCATTAGCCAGTTTATCCCGGTCGCGAGAGGCAGTCAACGGCGCACAATGCCCCTCTGTCCCTGTTCATGCGTGGTAGGCGCGAGCACGAGCGAGCAGGAAGCAGAGGGTGCGAGAGCGACCGAGGCATCGAGCGCGAACACGTGTTCCGAATGCGTCGTTTGGCTGGGATAATCGTTCGCTCGGAAAACAGACGTTCCGATAATCGACGGAACGCCGTTGCGCCCGCACCCCGCGATCCCAGCGTGCACGACACCCCCGACAACCCCGTGCCGGCGATATTGTCGCCAGATTGATCGCCGGAGCCAGGCGCTCGCGTGTTATCCCGAATTATACGAATCTTTCTCCAATCTGTTTACGAGGCGCATCGTAAAATTCACGCGACTCGGCGAGAACACGAAAATTAGATGAAAATTATAAATCGCCTACGACGTAGAGGGCGACATTCATTAATCCTTTGCTGAAACGTTTCACCCTCTGGTCGAGAAATCATTTTATTTCCAAGTGTGTGAAGGAGAGAGAGAGAGAGAGAGGGAATATTTCGAACAAATAAATAAAGTCTCTCCCCTGGGGAGAATATAAAAGATCGAGGCCGAGCAAACGCAAACGGCGACAAACAAACAAACGGGCCCGTGCCCGTTGTGACAAAAGTTACAATACTCGCGTCTCTGCCAACCCTCGTTCGACGCTGAAACATCGTTGCGCTTGGTCGATTTACAGAGCTCGGCAAACACGCGACCCATGCGAATTTCCACAGCCCTCGGCGACCAGAAAGAATTCGATTAAGCGACACCGAACGTTCCTTTTCGCACTGAACCCTCTCTCCAATCCCCTTCCCCCGAGTCGCGAACCGTTCCGGCTGAATCACCGGCGCGGGTAATTTTATTTCCTGTCGTGATTCCTCCCGCGATTTAAACATTTCATCCGGAACACCTTGCACGCGACGTAACTTCGACCAATGACGACTTCATTGCAACTTGGTTGATCGATCGCGCGGAGAACGGGAAACGCAAAACATCGTCGAGCACATCGCCGACTTCCGCCGCTGCACCTGTCCGCGTTCTCGCGAGAAAGAGACCGGCGAAAATTGCGAGCGGACGATTTCACGGTCTGTCGATGCCGCGCGGCGAACTTCCAGCCAGGCAGGACCCCGACGAATTTAAGAATTTTTATTCGACTCGTCGTCCAGTGTCTGTCGCCGATTCGATTTGCACGTTGCTTCGCCGGAAACGAGCTGCCTCGGCTGATACCGGCTCCCCCGTGTTTGCGGAGGAAAACTTTCCAACGCGACTGCCGTGCACCGGCTGCGAACGTCTAGCCTTGAAACTCGAATCGACTCGAATCGTCTCGATCAAACAACACGGTTCAATCGCTTCGAATAATGTTCCCGGCTGCAAGAATTCTCGTCGAACCAACTGTTTCCACGAGGAGAACTTAGTAAATACTTAGAAGGAGAGAACAACTGGAGGAAGCCAGAAAAAAAACAACGAAATTCTCCGAGCAGCAAAGATCGATCGAATGGGGGGGGAGGAGAGAGTCAAACGTCGTGATACAGTGTTAAACATTCAAACACCAGAAAATCGTCGAGAAACGGGACTGATGGGTAAAAAGACTGCCAGCTGAATGGAACTGGATCAGAGAACGAAAGAAAAAAAAATCGAATCGTAATTCTACCCCCTTTTGTGCAAACGTTACAGTCCGTGGACGCTAAGGGATGAAAAGAAACGTCGCGATGCGACGCCGACGGTCGTCTTCGAGCAAGCCTTCGACCTAATTAGAGGGAAATTAATCATCGCATTGTTCGGGAAAAAATTATTAGTGAAACGAGATTCCTTCAACACCGCGAGGAATCCGCGCGTTCCCCACCTAGACAATAATGGTTCGTCTTGACTCTTCGAAAAACCACGATCGGACGGCTTACGAACCGTAAAAACTATATTATCACGTTAATTAGCGTTCGCCGTCACCGAATTCTTTTTGCCGGCCGCTGCACCCAGGTTCTTTTTACCATTAATTCGCCGTCGTCGTCGCCGTCAACGTGGCAAATTCTCAGACAGTAAGAGAGACGCTGCTCTTTATTCCACTTGGACCGCTTTAGGGTAATTTGTCTGGTAAGCGAACACCCTTGGCAAGTGAACGAACGTTGCTCACATCGTACGAAAAATTAACATATACCATCCATACGCTCTCCTCTCGTTGAAATTTATGTAGCTGAAACCTGCAGATTTTTCACAAAAGCAGATTTTTCTCATTTTCCCCTATATACGTTATGCCTTTATTCGATAGCTCGAGATAGATGAGTCTCGTTGTAGAGGATCTATGATAAACTTTTATAATTCCGTTATTTGGTTCCTTTAATGAATTACAGATTTTTAAGAACTTGTCGATCTCGTTGCGTGTTGATGAGAGAATGAATAACCTTTCAGGTTATAAAACATTCAAAGTCATCGAGTTTTCAATGATAATACGCCACTGAAGAATACAAATTATTCTTTCGTTATTCAATGATTTATTATAAGAGTTACATTGGTCATCTAATTCTAATGTTAATAGTTCGAACGATCGTACAACAAATTTGAAGGAGTCGTTGTAAAAACAAAATTTCAATCCTCAAAATCGTGAGAAAGAAATTGTTCAATGATTTTAAAAACTTTTGAGTTCTGACAATTTTCTCACCTGCTGCGTGATGTAAAAACAACTTTGGGAAAGAATGAAAAAATAAACTCAGCACTGTTAATATAGAAGTTTCGCGCTTTAAAATGAGGCCAACTAGATTGTTGCACGATTCTTTTTTTTTTCGCAGAGTTCTAACAGCTTAAAGTCTCGACAATTTTTCATCCAACGTGCGTTTCATCCACTTCTGTACATCGGAAACTACGTTTTCTTCAAAAAATGTTATTCTATTCCGTTCATTCCGGACATCTCGTTAGAAATTTACGTCCATTCATCGATTTTTTATTTACGTTATTCGACTCGTTTTTTTCAGTTAATTCCACTTAATTCTAATTTCAGTCTTTTAACGAGATTAAAACTGTCAAACACTATTAAAGCTGCGTTCCAAGATGCGTACGATTTCTCAGTAATGAAAACAACTTACTTACAATAATATTAATTCAGAGGATTAACTCTAGAATTACCGACAACTTAAAGCATAGAATTTCCATTAGAGACATTCAAGTAAAAAGATAGAAAGAAAAATTTTATACTACAAACTTTTATTTAATACATTTTATGAAAAATCATTTGGATTCCTAAAAATATCGTTCCACATGTATAAGATTTCTAACGAAAATTATAAATTGGTCACTCTGATTGGTCACTAGTTCTAACGTTAAATAACGATTTGAGTGTCAATTTGGGCCGTGAAGGCGACTATTTTCCCGACTTAACGAAAAGCTAGTCCCTCGACTACATCCGAGACCGGATTCGCGGAAAAGGGAAGCAAGATATATCCTTCGGCGTCGATTTCGAGGACGAACAAGACCCAATTTCCCCGAGAACTTTTCGCATTAATAATTCCATCGCGCGTTAGGAATTATAAATCACGGTGCCACAGTCCGGCGCGCCCTATTGGAAATGTTTGAAATTCCGAAGCTTTCCCAAGAAGGATGTACTCGGACTGCATAGTTTCCCTCGCGCGCGATTCTTTATTCGAGAACCAGCCAGCAACTCTGAGCTTGCCTCGTCCCCCTCGCGACACATTCCTGCGCGCGAACTTTCGCAAAGCGGACTTTCGCTGGCCCTCGGCGTGCACGATCGCGGCGACTTCCCGCGTCCAGGATACACCGTGATACGCACGTTACACATGTGCCCACACGTCGTCCCTGTATATCCGTCCGCGTAGATTTATGACAACGAGACCTGGCTCGAACCACGTCGCTTAAGCGGTTAATTAACCTCCCAACCACGGACCATTTACATATTTCTCCGAGCAATATTTGTTTCGAGAATTTATGTCTCGTACAGGTGGTATCATAAGGAGATTAAAGAAGTCGAAACGAGTGAGGAAAAATAATGGAATTTCCGTCGCATTTCTAACAATAAGACCGAGAGCCATACATTTATATGGTATATATAAATAAAGAAATAAAAGACGGGTCTTTTTAAGTACGCGAAGAGTCCTCGTCACAAGGGAAGTGAGCAAATGTGAAGTGACCATTCTGTTTTACGAATGTCGTTTTTGCAAAATCAATGGCAATCAGTAAAAAACTTTTACGACTGTCCATTTGAAAGTATTCTTATATAGGATGAGCCAAAAGTTATTTTCTACTAAAATAAATCCGTAATTTTTTTATTATATATTTTTCTTAACTTTTTTTAACATTCGAAAGAAATAATTTTTAAAACATAATGTAAATCATCGTTTGAACTTAAGTTTAATTTAAGATTAATAAAATTAGTCTTTTCTTATATTTTAATGTTGTATTACAAAAAAATAAGTTGGAAGAATTTTGGAAAGAATTAGGTTCTGGCCCAACCTATATTTCGAACATTATCGAACAAATATCAAAAAGTCCTAACATCGATCGATCATCCAGATACCAGATATGTACGATATTTTTATAGAAACCAAATTTAATTAAAAAACGCTGTCGACTTCCGATCACAAAGAACATGTACTCGCTACAACGTTGAAATTCAGTAGAAGGATTACATATCAAAAGTCGATTTATACAATCGGAATTTATACTAGCACACTGCGACTCCTCGAAATCGCTACGGCGCTCGCGCGCAAACACGCAAGAACAGCTTTTCAAAATTGTCGTAATTCCCGGCAACACGAGGCGAGCTGGTGCAGCTGTTGCAGCTCTGCACACATGGATATAAACTGCGATAGAACGTGCTACAACCTTCCGGGGAAAACTTTAAATCCCGCAGCCACCACATGAACTTTCTTCCACGCTTCAAATCTTCTTTCTCGCTCTTTCTTCCTCCACGCGTGTTCTTATTGTCTCTCCGCGCGAAGACGTTTGCTCCGTCGCGAGAATCGAAATTTTCTCCCTACACGGATCGTGTATTGCGATCTCTCGAAAGAAAGGAAACCACCCGACACCGCGCTGATCATTCGAAACTTTATCGAACGGCGAGTTCGAGCCGAGCTACGAAACTTCTCCACGGCGTTAACGTCCCGTGGAGAACACGTTTCCCAGAGTGTCTGATACATTGCGTCTGCCGACTGTTTGCTCAGCTGTTGCGGCCGAGAGCACGTGGCAGCAGCAACTTCGCAACTGCAGTTACGGAGCTCCCTCGGACTCGTAAGCTCACATTGCGACGGCCGGATCTATCCCGGGGAGTATATCACGCGAACGGGCGGCACGACGGATCCCCAGGGCTAAGGAAACAACCCCGGAACGGGCGTCGGAAAAAAGTGCACGGCAAGGGAGGAAAATGGAAACATAGTGTGCAACGATCGAAACATTTCGTCCTGGGCACAGGCGTTAGCCAAAGTCGAACGGGGGAAACTAAAAGTTACGACGGACGTTTGCATCGACGACGCGGTGACCTCTGATTCGTTCTCCTGCCGTTATACACCGCTGCAGTCGAGGGTTGTTCGTTTCTCTTTTTTTTTTTTTTTTTTTTTCGCTATAAAACCACGTTGGACGTAAAAAAGAAAAAAAGGGAAAAGGAAGAAAGAAAGGAGAAACCCGGGGCAGACAGCTATTTTACGAGGCATACATTTGAATTTATTCGCTGTAAGGACATTTATCGGCATTGTTGCATCGTTCGCGTGACACGCGCGCGCGCGCCCTGTTCTCTCTTTCAAAATTACCTCGAACCCCGCAAAAGGATTCTGCGCGACTCGTGCTTCTTTCGCGATGGCAAAGAGGGAAATATGGAACGTGTGATTTCCATGGAACTACAGTTTTACTTCGAAATGACTTTTTTTTTCCTCGTGTTCGTGTGAGTCTTACCACGAACACGTTCGACCGATGCTTCGATTTTTCGTAATAATGCCCTATTTTTACAAAGTGAATTTCTATGGAATTTCTATTTCTTATACAGAAATATGTACATGTTAATGTTCATTAACTATACGGGACAAAGCAAAATAGTGCATAAATATTAATATAAGTTGTTAGCGAGGCAGAATCGTGAAAAAAAGATCAATATTGTTGAGTTTGTTGACCGACATACATATGCACTCGGTTTATAGGATTAAATTGTCCACGGTGATATATGGTGTTGATTGACAAATATCAAATAATGTTCTTACTGAAAGGCAATATGCGCACTTTGCCAAGAATTTTTACACGTCACGTTCCTGACAATGTTTTGTAGTTTTAGACGACATATAGAGAAATTGCAAGATACTAAAGAATGACTTTGTACCAAGGACAAAAGTATTACAAATTGAATCTTCGTCAAGTACACATATATAAATAAAATAATATTTCAGATAATTTTCTTCTGCAATGTTTCCAAGTGTCATTTAAAATTTCTAACTAACAATTTATAACAATCGAGTCATTAATGCATTTCTATGATATTTTTATACATTATTCAACAATTTTAATCATTTATAACCGATTGAATCAGTGATATAATTCTTTTATATTTCCAAATTATTTCACAATTTCAATGATTCGTTTATAATAATTAAATTATTTTCTACATTTTTAAATATTATTCGACAATTATTTAGCTTGCTTTCTAACAATTGAACGAGTTTAATTTCTTCTGCGCCCTCATAATAAATCTGTTTGTCTTTGAAATTTGAAGAGTTTCGAAAAATTATTTTACACGAACGGAAATTTTTATACGTTGCATGGTTATTCAGTACTGACGACCGTTGGTTAATTTCATTTTTTCAACTACAATGAAATTTCTTGTCTACATAAATTTCTATTAAGTATCTCTTATATATAATTATAACACAAAAGTTAATTAACACAAAAATTATTATAGTAGAGTAAATTTAATTTTACCCGATAAAAAATTTAATGAATTTTTACATTCTCCATTGTAATAAATTTGTGAAAGTGCAAATTGTAATAGAAGTATAAAAATTATTAAACTATTGATTAGTATAATAGAAAACCTATTTATTTTTCGAGATATTAATAAAAACACTATATTATGTGTTGCATGTATTTTATGTATTTTATACACCGTATGTATTGTATTCGCATGTATTGTACGTATTGTACAATTTATTGTATGTTTGCGCAAGAGATGAATTTATTGTTAGTGTGATCGTTGTTTAGAAGACAAAGTTCCAGAGTTTCAAGCTGAATCTTGCATTTTAGATCTTTAAGACTTAAGTTTCAGTTTGGAACGTCCATCTCCAATCTCGGTGCCAAGTCGAATAAAAACTCAGTATTCATTAAATTGAACCCCGAGTTGCTTTCATATGATGATTGGAATTAAGGCCCGAGCCCGAATCTCGCGCGTAGTCATCTCCTCATGGTGAGAGGTAATTGATATCGAACCTGGTAATTGATATCGTTTTCGAAACTTTAATTTTTCCAAAACGATATCAAACCAAGAATTACGCCTACCTACAAACCTACAGTCCAATCTGGAACTGGACTGTAGGAACAATTAGTTGATACGTAAATTATTAGATCCACCCGCCCCTTAATCCTTTGCTCTCCGAATTATTTTCCAATTATTTCTCTTTCTTTTTTCGGCAATTTAACTGAGACAGTCAGTTACACTGAGATAAAAATTGATGTCAAGTCACACTCGACAAAGGGTTAATATCAAGTTGCGTCTAGTTTAGTTAATCGTAAGATAATCGAAAACTAGTGACGGTACTTCAGACCCTAAGACACAAAGTCCCATTTTATACATCCTGTCTTTAGTCAATATTAGATTATCGCCCGCAGTCCTTGATGTGCGCCGATCGGCTGTTTAATTTACGATTTCGTTATACAATGTAGAGGTTTACCATAGGATTTATGCCGGGAAGAGGGAAGGTATTTCATCGTGTTGGAGGGAAAACGAAACAAATAGCGCGCACAAATCGATAGAAGCCGCGAGAATAATGCCTGCCGCGTAAACCGAACAAGCCGTTTAAAACCGCTACTTGATTAACAGGAAAGCCGGTAGATCCGTCGGTATTTTCTGGCATCGAAACACTGTCGACCACCGCCGCCGCCGATATCGGTCCGCGAAAATCAAAATCGCGGATTACAACTTTGCCTCATTAAAGTACAAAAAGAGTGAAGGAGAGAGAAACGCCGAGTAATACGTTCTCCCATTAGCCGACTAAACTCCGTCTATCTCGGTGTCCGTAGAGGCGAGAACAACCACCGAGAGTGGATTAGAAGGAAGACACGATTGTCCTTTCGATTCACGGAGAACGTTCGTTTTATCTCCGTTTCGAGATTCAGGCTAATCGAATACAAGATTCTACGTCCGTAGGGGCGCCTGGAGATCCGAGGATACAGAATACAAAACGGAAACGGTGGAAAGAGGAAGGAGGAGGGGGAGAGGAAGAACCGTTCTCGGCAAGCGAGCACGGGATGCGATTGTTCCGAAGCGCGTTTTCCAAGACGAGCGTGGCAATTACTTAAAAGCTTCCAATTGTTTACGGATAGAAAGGCTAGCTGAGGGGAGAGAGAGTTTATGGGATACGCCATTCCCAACAGGTGGCGGTGGCACGGGAACGAAACACGGCAGGCCGCGCGACCCCTTTCAGAAAAATCATTCTACCCTGCATTAGACTTTCAAATTGCCGGACATGCCGGATAACGCCATATTCCGACCTCCTCTCCCCTGTTCCCGTATAATTCATCCTGTTACCAACGTTCCCGGCCGTGTAATTGTTTCCAGCGTTTCTGACGCTGCACATTTCCGACTCACCGGCCGCGCGGATATTTTCATGATTCCACAGACCAGCCAGAAAATGGATCGACGGTTCGAAAGATCGACCAATAAAAACACCAGATGCTTCATTACCGAGTCAAATGTAGAATCACACTGATTTGACCTACTGATCGACTGAATAGTGATCGAAACCTGCTCGCTACGTTCGCATACCAACTCGACCGAGATTGCCTCGTCGGTCGTCGTGCTTCTACAATTTCAGCAAAAAAAAAAAAAAAAAGAAAGAGGAAACGACTCGG
>CAJDYZ010000748.1:34083-45950 GCA_903986555.1 Heterotrigona itama
TCCTCTTATCGAAAGACATTAAAGCACGCCTCGAGCTGGTTAATGTTTAAACGACACCGAGCCTTCCCGTGACGCTGTTCATCGTTTCTCCGATCCACGAACCTAGAACTTTCGCGTCGTTCCACATGGAAAAATCAACCGGCCAGCGGCGAAGAAGTTTGCGCAAACAACGATCCTCGGAGCCGAAGGAAAAACACGGTGAAAAAAGGGAGAGAGGAAAATTTGGCAAACAGAAGGGAGAAGCTATCAACGCCGTTCAAAATGCGATTTGAATACGGCTTTCGGCTCTTTCGTTCGGACAAAACCGAACGAACGAACGAACGCAATAAAGAGATAGATAGATAGGTAGAGAAAGAGAGAGAGAGAGAGAGAGAGAGAGACAGGGAACAGGTTGGAAAGAAGCAAGAGCAAGAAAGAGAGAAAGAGCGGAAGAAGGGAAAAAGATTTGCCTCGGCTAATTGCATGATATATGCGATTGTTTCATGCATATTCAGCAAGTTCTCGAGGTGGAAATAGCTGATCGCTATTCCTTCCACAGCTGTGGATGTCCTCTGCTCCCACCTTCTTCTAAATGTCCCCTTTCCTTCCGCTTTGCCCTTTCTTTTTAGAAGGAACGTCCTCTCCCTTTTTCAAACGAGCAATCCCGATTCTAAACCGCGAACTGCGCCCTCGATATCAATTAAGCCCGCGATCTTGCGCTCGTCGAATCGTGTGCATCTGCCTGTTGTTATTTTTGCCGAATAACTCTTATTCTCGTCGTTGAATAAACATACAAGCGATGTCTTTGAAAGATGACTCAATTCCCTCGACAAATAAAAAGACATTTCGACCGGTGATTTGCTCGTAGAACCAGTCGACACCGGCATTGATCAACGATAAAGATCAAGGAGTGTACGATGTTTTTTTTGACAAAGAAATGTCGAGTCGACCCGATTAAGATAACTTCGTTCCAAATAACGTTTCGAATGAACTTCCGTTTGCGGATCGCAGTATTCCAAGTTTCGTTAACGCGGGGACGAATTCTCGGCAAAACAGAGTTTTGGCGAAACAAGCGGAAACCCGGCTCACCCCGGCGAAGCTTCCTCGTCCTCCTGACGATTATCGAATTCCCGGAAACGTTGCCTCATCCGTGGCCGTTCATCCTGTGGATTTTCCCAACACGACGGTGTTCGTACTCTCGAAATATCGGCAGGATGATTGATAACGAGAAAACTGGGTTGCGGATTTATTTTTTTCCCCCCTTTGTTTCCCCGTTCGCTTGGTCCCTTTGTTCGCGCTTTCAGAGACCGATTGCCCATTCGCCTTGCCCAGCCCACCCCTCCAGCCCCGATATATTTGTACGCGCGACTACGGCGTTTCCTGGATTTTCGTTTACCTTTTACAGGCGTGTTTCCCCATTGCCACGTTGAATTTCGCGTCACGTACCACGGAACGAAACTTAATAATCACCGCCCCGTTCTCGCCCGGGCGTGATATACCGTATTGCGCCGCGTGTTTATTCGTTCTTTCTTTCGTAATTACTCCTTGGACTTCTCTTCGAACGGACACACGAGGAAAGGGAAGAATAAAAAAAAAGTCAAGGCAAGAGAAGAAAGCGAAGATAAACACGGGACGAGAAACACACGCATACGAGCTTGAGGATCCTAGAAAATGGTCGATATCGTTGTCGGTGATTGGATAGAAGAAACAAAAGATCTCCAATGTAGCAACTCGGAGATTTGGAAAGTGTAAGAATAGTATAAGCGCACGTCGAATTAAATTCTTCGCTCTTCTTCCGACGATGGTATATTGCACTTGCGAGAAGCACGTGCACGCGTTTGGTAAAACGACGCGCGGCTTTCAGGGAACTGTTTAGTTGAATTGAGAGAATGCACGCAGGATTTCCATGCGTGTCCCATTAGATCTGTTCGATTAAGAGGCGATCCCCAAGCGGATCGTATCGAACGAGATAAGTTTGTTCGCGTGCGAGCGCAGTTTCACGCGGAAGATTTAAGGAGCGACTCAACAAGTCTTACGAGCTGGACGATCGACACGCTGAACTCCAAACGGCGGAAACTTCCAAATTCGCGCGCTTGCGAACTGCACATCTCGCATCGAACGGTACGATAAATATTCGACGAACGCGTTGCATCGACGTGCATGAGATTTCGTTGCGGCATATGCGATAATTTGTAATTGTTCGTCCATCGCAATTAATTCGTTTCGTCGAAAATTTTGTTCTCGTTTGAAAGAACAAAGAAAAAAAGGAAGAAAGAAACATCATGACATCATATTAGAAATCTTTTCAAACTCACCGCCGAGCAGGATGTGCACGAGAAGCGGGAGAAATCTGTATTGGCGCACTTTCGTCATGACTCTTGATTTCTCTACATGAACTGCTTCTCTCACCATGCAAAATTCCTCGAACTGTTGTCCAAACTGTTCGTCCTTTTAAAACGATAAATAAAAAAGTAAACACAAACTCGGCAATTTCGAAAAGTTCGTTCGATCGTGATCCAGTAAACGTGCAAGCAGTCGTGCAAATCGTTTTTTTTTTTTCTTTTCTTTTCCTAGGATGTTAGACAAATAAAAAAAAAAGAAGAAGAGGAAAGAGAACGGAATACGAACGAGGAGCACGATAAATCGACGAGTCGAAGAAAATGTTCGAACGGGGAAGACCGTTCGACAGAGAGAAGTCGACGAGAAGTTGCGCGGACCAAGTCTCGGCTTCGACTGGCGCGCACCAGCGTATCTGACCCCTCTGATAACCGGCCAGCCCCCTCTGGTTCAAACCTAACCCCTCTTCTCTTTCCCTCTTTCGCCCCGTTTGATTCCCACTCTCGTCGATTCTTTTCGATGCGTATCTTTATCCGGGAGATAACAATCCCCTTCTCTTTTCTTCCGAAATTCGCGATTTTACCGCGAATCGCGATCGCGCGCCAGAGAATTCTCTTGCTAAGAAAACCGTAAATTTATCGCGCCGAATGATCGAAGGGGCCTCGTTCTTTGCGAACGCGCAAATAATCCATTCCGAATATGCGACTTATTTCATGCTTTCTTTTTTTTTTTCTCTACGATATATTCCCTGAATGTGTCGTCGTGCAACTCAAGTTTCGTTTCGATGTTCTTTCGTTGACACCTTCACTTTGATTCTCACATTCGATGGTAATTCCCCTCGTATTTATTACTAGCAGTAAAACGAAGAACAGATGATATGGAAATGGTACGATATAACCATAATTAGAAATTATTCGGATCTTTGATTTGGATAAATTTACGATTAATTAAAGAAACTGCGTCGTGATTGACTCTTTCGTTTCTTTTGAATAGAAAAAAAGAAATTGAATAGATATAGAAACAGATACTTCAAGTATTTACCTGTTTATACATATATGCTTGTCATCTGTCGCATTACAAGTTTGACTTGAAATCATCACTAGAAGTACGAAAAACTAACTGAAACGCGGAGATGCACGATATACGCGTGCACAAACGACTACGAAACAATCGATTTCTATTGATGATCGATTCTTGCTAGCGAATACTTGTTGCAATGTATACGGTTAACTGGATTCAAATAAACCGGATCGAAATCAAATTTCCATGCGTGCGGTGCCGTCTATTCAAAAAAAGGACGGAGGGATAAAATTTCCGTTACAATTTCCGGAGGATAAAATACCGTAAAGATCGAGCTTTACGGTATCGAAAGTGAGATCCAAGTTGAAAATCAGCCAAAGATATCAACGTGACGAGTTTTCGTGTGTTACGAAAAAAAAAAATTTCAGACGTTAGCGCCTCTGGTGAGTTGCGCAACAGCCGTGAGTTGAGCAGCATTGTAACTTTTGGCGCCAATTGACTATAAGGCGCTATATATTCCATTTCTGAAATAATTACTCCGCGAAATTAGTACGTATATGAATAACAATATTAATATTAACTGTTTATCCGTATGTGACAGTCATGAAAATAGTTTTACACGTGCATTTGTAAACATAACCTTGGTATACTTCTAGTGCCGCCAAGGAAAGCAACAAAACGACCAGCTCAAACTGCTGCAAAAAGCCGGGATCCGAAACAGATAAAGAAGAAACAAGGTAAATTGTTATCTCGTCGATATTGACTAACATTCCTACGACTGTATTTTAAACGTTAGAAGATTTATCGGTACAGAGAAATTATATGAAAAGTAAAGTAAAACCGCGAGGCACATGGATGTGTTCAAAGCAATGTGTTTCACGATCGATAATTATTGCTCCGTTTGTAGTTCGTAGTTGGAAGTATGCTAGTATCCTCTAAAAAGTATCGTGGAACCGTCGTGATAACTTTTCTGTTATAGTGCCGCGAATATTACGTGACCGGCACAACGTGGATTGGCACAAATATAATTGTATTTCGCTAAACCTACGTACCGTAAAATAGCTAGACATTTGCATGCATTTCACAGAATTGGTTGTGAAACCTGATTTACGACAATCAGCGATTGGCGGCGTATTATTAGTATTTGGACAAGGCGATGTTGGACAGCTTGGTTTAGGAGAAGAAATTATTGAAAAAACACGTCCAGCAATTGTTCCTGGATATCAAGATATTATAGCTATAGCAGCTGGTGGTATGCACAATGTGTGCCTAAGACAAACTGGAGGTGTATTAACATTTGGATGCAATGACGAAGGAGCATTGGGACGAGATACGTCTAAAGACGGTTCTGAAACTGAACCAGGTTCCGTTGATTTACCTGGCAAAGCCATTCAGGTGACAGCTGGGGATTCTCACAGTGCTGCTTTATTAGAAGATGGACAAGTATTTGCATGGGGCTCTTTTAGGGTATAATTCTCTTCCGTTTTAAATATCAATTTATCAGTTTGAAATAATTGATAAGAAATTATATTATTCCTTTAAGGATTCTCATGGTACTATGGGTCTGACTTTAAAAGGAAATGAACGGTTTCCAATAGAAATATTGCCTAATGTAAAGATAGTTAAAATAGCATCTGGTGCTGATCATTTAGTATTGCTTGATAAAAATGGTCATATCTACACCTGTGGATGTGGAGAACAAGGTCAACTAGGACGAGTAGCTGCTAGAGCAGCCAGTAGAAATACTCGTCATGGTATGAGCCCATTATTAACTCCTGGTTTAGTTGAATTTAAAGTTACCAAAAAACTAGAATTTGATGACATTTGGGCTGGAACATATTGTACATTTGCTAAAGAATATCAGAAAGGAGATATATATGTATTTGGATTAAATAATTATTATCAAATTGGTAAGTTTGGTCAAACTATTAATAAATGGGAATACTTAATAAGTAAATTTAATCCTTACTTATAAAATTCAGACAATAATTAAATATTGTGTAACAATTATAGGTTTAAAAGATCCTGTTACTCATTTTCACCCACAAATTTCAAAAACCTTTAGTGGAAAGGTATGGAGACACATTAGTAGTGGGCAACATCACACAATTGCTTTAGATGATTCTGGTCAAGTATATGTTATGGGCCGTAAAGAATATGGTCGTCTTGGACTTGGATCTAATTGTTTTGACGCAAAAGAATTAACACTAGTTTCTAGTTTAAATTCCTTTAAGTGTGTTGACATCGCAGCAGGCAGTGCGCAATCTTTTGCTGTTACTGAATTAGGTAGGTTCTTGTTTACCAATATTATCTTGTTAAATACATCTTATGACATGATCGTATTTGTTTACAGGAGATTTATATTCATGGGGTATGGGTTCAAGTGGCCAGCTAGGTACAGGAGAAGAAGAAGATGTTGAAGTACCTACATTAGTCAAAGGAAAGCAATTGGAAGGAAAAACAATAGTACGAGTTGCAGGCGGAGGTCAACATACACTAGCGTTAGGAACAATTCACCCTATGAAAGAAAAAACCGCTGGTTAACAATAAATTAAATTAAATTGAAAACTGAAGTGTTTCATACGCGTATGTGATAATAACTTGGACAACGAAAGAAGAAAAAATTTTCATTCTCCTTAAACGAAAATTGCAGTGAAGGAGAAAATACGAAAACACTTTTCACGGTAAAATATACCGTGCTATTACATCGATTATTGCGAATAATTGGATATGAATATATATTTAAATTTGTACATAATTTTTCGTGCTACCAAAAATATCATTTTGTTCATAATGATTAATATATCGACTGATTTTTTGATTGCATTATTTTTTTTTTACTTGATTATGTATTACGATGAAATAAACATTTTTCTACTTCTGAATTATGATGTTATTGAAAATTCCTCTTTTAAAAACAAAACTACAATGAAATTGAAATTGAATATTTTAAGTTATCGTTATTTCAAGTTTTTAAGTCATAATTATTTAAGTTTAGACATTTTTAAATATCAAATAATTTACCAATCATACATACATTAATCACATTGTACAATTATAGAATAAAATTATTATTACAATTTATTTTACAGAAATTACAGAAAAATTAACGTTTCGATGAATACAATTAAATTATGTTCTTTAAAAAAGTTAGAAATCTCCTAAAGAGAAAACTATTACGCACAGACAAATAGAATTTCTACCAATATTTCTCTTAACAAGTGAATATCTCATTTTATTCAACTTAATTTTGGTTGTTCTACAATTTTGCCTTCTTGCAAAGAAATTTGTTGAAGCTTTTTACCAATACGCTCTTGTACATCTAAATATTTAGCGATGCACCGATCAAGACATACTGATTCACCTTTACTTAATTCTGAAGTGGAATATTTTGGTGGAATACATTTCTTGTGACATGCTGCTGTCATACGATGAAACATATCAGTCATCATTTCTATTTCTATATCCTGTACTAACTTCAATTGCTCTTCACTAAACTGAGGTAATCCAGCCATTTTTTAATCAACTACTTCTTTTTATTTATATTTTAAATGCATAAACAAATAACTCAGTTAAAATTCTATGCTTGTTGCTTCTTTTTTAGAATTTCATATCTTTTTTCATTTATAGCTTTTCTCGAATATGTAAAAGCATATACCCCTATAACAGCTGCTATAGACCTGCAAAAGATGTATTGTTCAAACCAATTGTAATGTATTATAATAATAACAATAATAATGTTAGACACTTCAAAAATTATTATTTCACGAATTTCTAAATAAAAAATTAACCAAGTTAATAGGACTTAATAGGACAAAACAACAGTATTTTACATCACATACCTACCATCCAATCAATATTTTCGTGAAATTCTGCAAAGCCATTCTTTTTTAATCATTACGTGATACTCTTACATTTATAAAAATTAATTATTTGTACGACTATGTAATCTTACGTACGTAGTTCGTCATACCATTAGACGACCATGTGGCTGCGATCATATAACTTTTAACATAGACAAAATATAACATAGATCTAATTTCTTGTGAAGAAAAGTTTAATGAAATGCCTAATGCACATAACTAATTAGAGTAATAAATCCTTATACTACTTCTCATGTAAAAAATGAATTTTATATTTCATAATTCATCTAATATATATGTAGTTAGAAGATTTATTAAATTGTTAGCTAGTTATTAGCCATCGTTCATATCAGAAATTATAAATCTATATTTAATGAAGTAATGCTTCGATTTATTTTATAGAATTTGTAAACTTATGTGCACATTTAACATGTTAAATGGAATTAAGGAAAAAAGCTTAGTTCACAAATTAATCTTCTCAATTAGTTTTTTTCTTTTTACAAATGAAAATTTGATGGAACATTGAAACATTAGCGCCACCTAGCGATACAATAGACTCATGTATGATTTACATTATACCATTGACTAAAAATGGAATGACCAGACATGAAATGGGACTTCGTATCTTAGAGTCTGAAATACCAACCAGCAAAAAAAATCACTGATTTTTTAGCGCTTTTCACTTAATATTCGTATATTCATATACCTCGCCTGTGACAGAGGCCAGATTGATTCCAAAACATGGGACACGAAAAAGCATTGGCTGTCTGGTCTATCCTAGTTAGTCAATGATTATAGTAAACTAATTTATAATCTTTATGCACGTATAAGGTATGAAATGAAATGTATGATAATTTTATAAGTTAAAAAAAATATAGCACTAGCATCTGATAGAAGATTTATACAAATACAATTCGTGAGATACAAATATAATGTCACATCTATTTTGTCTTTAGTCAATGACTATTACATAGTATTATAAAGCAGTAGAATTGCAGATGAAATTACATTGTTATAAAGGTAACTGTTCTATTGAAAAAACTAGTAATTGTAACTTATTTCATATCTTTCACTGTTGTCATTCATTAAATACATCCATAAAATGTTAATACATAACATAAATTAAATGTAACTGTGAAATGTTAAAACAAAACTTCTTCTCTCATAACATCGACGTTACGTGGAAAACATTTGTCCAAGAATCTTGCGATGTCCCAACAGTATCTACACAAAAGAAAGATAATTGCCTAGATTTTCAGAAAGATGAAGCAAGAAAGGCATACGAAGAAATTATAAACGAAAAGAGCGATGTGGCGTTTCAGCCTGAACACAGGTATTACAAAGCAAAAAGATTCAATTATCAAAGTGTTTCGTCAAATGAAAGGACCAAAAACAATCAGACTCCCACGGAAAAAGTGACAATTAATACTATATTAAAAGCAGTGGAACAAAAAGACTTGAAATATTTATCAAAGTATGTGACTTGGGAGAATGTTAATTTAACTGATGATTTTGGTTGGACTCCTCTCATGTCGGCTGCATATTGTGGTCATTTAGATGTTATAGAATTTTTATTAAATCTTGGTGCCAATAGGAAAGCTAGAGAAAGATCTGGTCTTACTGCAGCGCAATTAGCATTGAAAAAAAATTATTTGAATATAGTTGCATTGCTGAAGAAAAAAGAACCTATATCTAACAAAACAACAGAAACAGTTACAAATATTTCAGAGACAAATGTCGATGTTTCATTACAGATGAGACAAGAGCTTTTAAGTAATGATGATAGGAAAGAATGCTCCAATGAAGAAGCAGGATTTTATTGTAAAATTTGCAAAGTTAATTTTTATCAAACAATTTGGAAAAAACACGAGACATCCACACTTCACATTTTTAATAGTAAACCAAAATTAACAAATATAATGTATGGAATATCAAAACAAAATAAAGGTTATCAAATGCTTTTAAACTATGGATGGGACGAACAAGTTGGTCTTGGTCCTACAGGAAAAGGAATGAAATACCCCATTAAAACCTGCCTAAAATCTGATAGAAAAGGAATAGGAATGTCTAATGAGAAAGAATATAGAGTGACTCATTTTAAACCTGGAGATACCACAGCAGTTAGTGATCATAAACAAAAATGTTTAAAGAAAAAAGATAGGGAAAAATTACTTAACAGGGAAGTTAGAAAAGAAAAAGCATTGCGCATTGCTTTGTCTTAAAATAATATATAAGAATTTCATAAACTATTAATATTTAATAATGCATCTAAGACTGAATACAAAATAATTTGTGGTTTTTATATATCTTAAATGTGTATGTGAATTTTTTATCTTTGTTTATAATTCAATTTTAATGATAATATTTACTGTACTTCTACAAAAACTTCTCCATATAGAATGATATTTGATTAATTAATTATAATTTTTGTTATAGATGAAATTTAATGAACAAAAGGCTCTAGAACATATACAACAAGTAGAAGAAAAAGCTAATGAAATTCTCACTGATCGACAAGAAATAATTGCCTTGGATAAAAGAAGAAATAATGATAGAGTTGGAATGAGGGCACTGCAGAAAGAGAATTGTGAGAAAATTTGGATAACTATTGGGTCATTATTGGTGAAGATGCCATCCAAAACTGCAGAAGAACTACTTGTTAAAGGTATTTTTATTAATCATTCTTTTGTTTTAATGTTTAAAGTAATAATTAATTATATCTTTAATTATATTACAGATCAAAGAGAATGTGACATTGAAATTAATAAGCTAAGAAGTAACTTAAAAGTTAAAGTAAATGAATTGAGAGATCTAGAACTTAATCCACCTGTTTCAGGTTTAATGTTGCAACCCATGTCTTACCAAGAAATGTCAGCAATAAAACAAATTTTAGGTCAAAATTCCTAAATATATTCAAAATATAATATTTTAAAAAATAATAAAATAATA
The DNA here is from genome assembly GCA_903986555.1 of Heterotrigona itama. NCBI lineage: Eukaryota > Metazoa > Arthropoda > Insecta > Hymenoptera > Apidae > Heterotrigona > Heterotrigona itama. The sequence continues at coordinate 44,232 of CAJDYZ010000748.1, forward strand.
ACAATAAAAATTATGCATTAATGTTATTTTAGTAATTAATTTACTCTTACTAAGTTACTTATGTTTTGTTTTTGTATTGTTTCTTTATGTTATCAGTGTACCATAAATATAAAAACATATATTCTGATTCATTATCAGGTTTCATTTTGTCAACAGTAATAATTCTTTTTTTTGGATTATATGTAAATTTGTATAAACATTTGTCATAATCTTCACGAACAATTGTTTTCACTTGTTCTAAAAATCCACTGCAAAAACTTTTGCATTTCTCTTTCTCCTATGGTAAACAAAAAATAGACATTTTAGATGTATTCATATGGTTAAATTATTAAAATTATTTTAATTACTTTTGCATGAAATGTACTCGTTTTCACTTCTTTTATTTCTGTAACAAAACCTTTGTCATTTTTACAACCACATACAATCTTTTTTATCCCTGCTAGATAGCACTGTGCCCACCATGACAAATTTCTAAACTTGCTTCGTGGTCCATAATTGGAAATAGAATGTTGATGAATGGTTTTTAATTCTACTAATTCACATTTTTTACCTACTATTGTATCTTTTATAATCTTTTTAGAACAAATTCCATCTATCTCAGCTGCATATAGTAAAGTATTTTTACCAAATTTTGATTTAAATACACAGCAAAATTCTTCATTTTGGTTCAGGCATTGAGAAGTATTAGGCTCATTGTCTGGTGTATCTTCAAATTAAATATAAGAAAATTTTTATATTGCTTCTGGCCAAAGTTAGAATATATAATAATTCATTTGTTTATGATTTTATTCTACCTGCTAGCATATATTGCTCAAATTTATAGCCCCAATCTGCACACTTTTGTTCATAATTAGTTTTAACTAATTCCATTAGCTTTTTTTCTTCTGTGTCAAAACAACATAAATATATTGTGCCTTTGAATTTTGAAGCACATATAATCCAACCTTGATATCGTTCATATGGAGTAATTAATAAGGATTTTAAAGTTCCTCTATATGTAACGAATTCAGGTAATATCCTAACAATTTGGGGTTATATTCAAATCATTTTGTTAAAATTAAGATTTTTTGTAATATTAACAAATCTAAAACTAACCATTGTGTTATATCCTTTGAATCTTGTATTTTAAAGATATCAAAATTTTCAAGCATCCATGTCAATACACAATTTAGTTTAACATCCTCATTTATCTTATGTATTGTATTTTCATTTAAGTCAAGATTAAAATTAACATTTCTACTATTCAATGGTTTTTTATAGTATTTTAATTGTTCTATACCACTACAATATTCCCTCTCACCATTAATACTATAGTTGCCTATTATTTCCAAATCAGATATATGATCTACAGGTCCTCTAATATTATCTACATTCAATATCATTATGAGTTATTTAAAATAACAATAAATTTTTCTTTCATTAAAATTTCTTTACTGGAATATTCTTATTGTTATCGTGTATATATAAAAATACTTATACAAGTATAGTCACAGACGAGGATATAAATAGACATTGCATCACCATATATTTTTGCGGCCAATATAATAAGGCTAATACGGTCCGCAAAATCGTACCATTTTCGTGTCACATCCTGTTTTACCGATTTTGCGACCGCAGCAGTACTAGTGGCAAAAATTAAAATTAAAAAAATATGAACATTGTTGCCAGCCAGATCTGTTTCGAGAATTATTTATTGAATTGAATGGTACTTCATCAATG
>CAJDYZ010000767.1:6133-26195 GCA_903986555.1 Heterotrigona itama
TTGTATCACTCAATAAAACGGTAGAAATTGAAGTTGGATTTGAATCATATATTTTCACCTCATCCAAATCCATTCATGTATTAATAATACAGCGGTATTCCACTACTTTGAGCACAAAATATATATTTAAATAAATAATAAAATTAAAATATATTTACTGTTTAAAGTACTTTTAAAATACTGTTTAAAGTATTTACCACTTTTACCACTCTGAATACGGAAATAGAGAATAAATCATCCTTTAAGAGAGTTGTGTCCAACTTATGGCTATTAGACCTTATTCATGCGGTTTCCGTTGTTCCAGCCAAAATTGGAATAATTGAATAAGAATTTTATTATTTGAATAATTTTAATTGTGAATAATCATACTTTTTTTTTAATTTAATGTTAGAGTGACTAATTACGAATAATTTCCAAGAGCCAACGAAATATTTTCTATTTTAGATGGGTGGCATATTTGCTATTCCACTCTCAGTTGATATCAATATGTTGCGAGCGAATATACAAATGAAATGTAATTAGTTACAATCAGATATACAACTCAAGGAAAAATTTATTCAAATGTCTTTATTACTTTTATAAATTACACGTCCCTAAAGAAAAATATTCAGTATTTCACGAACAAACGCTATTCATGATATCCCTTTTGGGGTGTACCTATATATTTGCAAACAGATTTTTTCCCATATAAAACATACAAAAAATACAGAACAAAAATTTTAGACTTCTTTTAGACATCTTAAAATTTTAGACATCTTAGAAATAGTGGTATCAAACTATTACTTGTATCAAACCAAATATTGATGAACTAAAAAAAAAGCTTAGTGTTCTCGTTAAAAATTTTTATATTTTTAAAATGAAATATTTTTTAATTAATATAAATCTATTTTTCTAATCAAGGTGTTGTTTCACTATAAAAGTTGTTTTAATATCTTCATAAATAATAAATAATAAGTTACATTAAACTAATAAAAAAATATGCAAATTATGTGTAACTCTCAACAAAGTGTTTTTTGTTGGCCAATGAAGTCCAGAAGATCTGAAAGATAATCCCTGAAATCCTAGACTTAATCGATTTTATGTGATCTAGATATTGAGACTAATATCGTTTTTATTCAATCATATCATCATTTCTTATTAGTATTTCAATACTAATAAATATTTTAATAAATACTAATAAATATTTTATGGAAGCTAAAATTTTATATTTCCTCCTTTCCTTATTCTCAATTTCACATCAATTTATTTTCCGGAACAATAATCTTTTCCTAATTTACTTTTTACTATCCTGCATTATACTCTTCATTTTCCTCTATATTCTACAGTTATTCTTTTCAAACATATTTCCTCACATTCTTATTTTTTAAATAAGATATTAATTTACATTAATATTTTATTGATATTAATTTACATTACTATTTTAAATTTTTTTTCCATTTTGCCTTACCTTATTTGCTTTTTCACTTTCCTCTATATTTTTTAGAAAACTTTATTTTTTCTATTCCTTCCATTACATCTTATTTTTATTGCAGCAGCTCTTTGTTTTTAATTCTATAATTGTTCTTCTATGTTTTCTGTTTTATTAACTCCTCTACTGTTTATTTCCTTTTCCGTCCTTCAATCTGTTCAATCGTTCCTCGTTGTCATCTACTTTTTTTCGAATTCCTCTATTATACATGTTAATTATAAGTGAACACTATGGATGAGATTGTATCTACGCGTGTGTATGTATTTGAACAAAAAAAGACGAACGTTACAGCCTTAGTTAATTTGATTGTGCGATTATTTGACCAGAAATATAAAATATATTTAGATTTCATATTAATACTCCATCATAAGGACTTCAAAGCCTTCGACAAAAATCTCCAAGTAGATTCAGCTTGAATTTCAAAGAAGCATTCGACCGTGTTAACCATTTTCTTTTTATCAATAAAATCTCTAGCATCGGAATTCCAAGCAATCTCCAAATAGACATTTCATTGGATACCTCCAATATGTTAGATTGGTAACAGTATTTCTAGATCTATTTATATTTTGTCTGATGTTCTGCAAGGATCTCTGCTTGGTCTCTTTTTCTTTTCAATTTTCATTAAACTGACACTGACAGTTTACATTTAGAATTAAAAATAAGGAATTAACAATCTCAAAATTTACCGTCCTATCTCATCCATGTTGGGCTATTTATGATTTCAATATAAGGAAATAGAGTTTAACGTTAAGAAATGTCATGTCCGTAACTTTTCAAGCAGTAGATATCCTGTTTCGTTGGAAGATGAACATCCAAAGTCGATTTCTGATACTCTTCCACGTTTTTTTAACGTTTATTCTTATGATATAGTAAATTATCAAATTTGTTTCAACATACACGATAATATGAATAATATGTAATATTATAAATATCACTACTCTGTTAAAAAGAAATACTTATGCTCTCTTCTTCTACCAAAAAAAATATATGCCTCTTCATACCAAACAAATTTCATATGAACGTTTTCCTCATAACTTCAATCCCATCATTTACATTTAAATGTAACATCTTGCATATAATACAATATAATAAAACACAATAAATAAAATCGATTTATTAATTAACGGAACTTTTAATATACTTTTCGAAGAAACCAAATTATTTGCAACAGTTCTCCGTGTTAAACATTATACAGTACAATAAAAAGAAAATTTCATTTCGAGATTATTATTATTTCATTCGAAAATTAATTAATTCAAAACCAGTTTTGAACAATCTCTATCGATTCAAAAATGTAGAATAATTTACCAAAAACATGGCAAATAATCTTTTGATATCTTCCGTAGTGAAGCAAAAAGCTATAAATAATTTGACAAATGAATAAAACTTGTAATTAAACTGATTGCTTTAAAGCACTATTCGTTACTAAATAAGGTAAAATTAAGTCGTAATTTATTTATATTATTTATAATAGAACTTCCAAGAATAATACAAAAATCCGTGTATTTGTTTTACAATTAAGCATTATTATATTCTATTTTACTCTAACAATAATCTCATAATTAAATTATTTACAATAATGCATTTTTATTAATGTATGTTACACATTTCATAATTATACTCGATTTACTAAAAATTTAATGTTTCATTTAATTTATAATTGTTTTTTCCAGAATATTTATTGGTACAAATACAATTATATGATAACTTAGCTTTGATAACTTCAGAACGATATTCGTAATATTCAATTTCTTTTGAAATAATAGAATAAGTATTACCATTTTACCGATATCTGTAATGCCAATCTCTATTTAAAAATATCCCTGAATACGCCAAAGTTTTTTTACACGAACTCATGTATGGTAATCTAATAATCCAAACAATTAGTAGGAACTTAAGTTGATTCATTAATGTAGCGAACTTTATCGAGAGCGACAGATATTTAACTTGATTTTTAAATAAGAATATACGATATACAAAACTTTAAACGCAATTTTTTATCGTTCAATTCGATTTATATATTTGTTTCGCAGAAGTATGTATTATTTTATTACTTCATTTATTCTTTTTATCTTAATTTACTTAAAAGTAAAATTAATTAATTTTTCTCTGCTTAATAGTATTCCTATTATAAAGATGCACTATTATAAAGAAGCAGAAATATAATGAAGAAAAAACACTATTCACATCAATATTTTTAATGGTTCCATTTGAAGAAAAAAATTTCTGAGATATCAAAAATATCAAACAAACAATCAAGTAGAAAATGTATAACAAATACATTTATGAGTAATACTCTTCAAAAGTAGATCAATGTGATGTAAAATTGATAATTCAACAACTTAATAATTCAAATAAATGAAAAATCAGTTATGATGCCTTACAAAAAATCGTAGATGTATTATATTATAATCTACCTACTTTAAAAATCCACATATGCGTGGATCAGAATTTTTCAATTTCTTATATGAACTTACGTTAATACTGAGATACTATGAAATGTGATACATGATATACAGCACATTCGAAAATATTGTATAGTGTTCAAATTTTGTCAATGTTGTCAATGCAATAAATAAAAATAAGATTAATAATAAAAATATGAGATGTGGAACACCATCAATACAAATAATTTCAACGACAGATTTTTCGAGAACTAATCTTGGTTTTTTAGATCACCAAGTCTTACATCTTCAAATTTCTATTTATAAAAAAATATTCATTACTCTTTAGAAGCAAAAATTTACAGTAAATTGATTACAAGAATCAAAACTGTGTGAAGAAATTCGACGAAGTTGACATGAAATTCGGTCTACTGATATGAAATTCGATAATATTTCAATATCAATTTTACACTGATAAAAGAAAGTAACATTTCAAAATGCGCATATAAGTAAATATAACTTTATATTTCATGTTTTTGTTATAACTTTTTAATGGAGCACTTATGGGTGTTTATTTTACTGTATGACATTATAATCTTTTTTTTCACCTGCAGAACACCTGGTAAAATTTGAACAATAAATTTCGAAACATTTTGTATGCGTACTCATTTATAATAATTATCCAGCTGATTGTTTTTTAATTTATTTCATTTATTTAATACACGTTATTGCTAACAAGAGACTTCGATAATCCGAAATTCCAATTTTTTTTTTAAACTTTGCAGGTATATAGGGAAGCTTTAAAAAAGTATCGAGTAATTTCTTACTGGTCTTTTTAATTTTTCAAAGTAAGAACACCCTTTAAATAGAGATAAATATCACTCTATTTCTCTGTTTATCTTTAAAGCTATAATAGACATAAAATAATTCTTATAATAAAAATTTAATGTCTTTTATGCTTTGAAAGATTAAAAATTAAATTATTAAACTTAAATCAATAAAAAATTTTTATTTAAATAAAAATTTCTTACCACCGTCACTATGAAAAATTTATTTTCTATGGTTCGAATTCATCGCAAAAACGATACTGTACAAAAAAATGTTCTTTACAAAGATAGAAATATTCTTTACATCAGATACATCTCAATAATGCTTTCCGCATTATCCTCTACGTAGAGTAAAATCTGTATTTAGAATGTTTAGTATTTAGAATAACAAAAATTAACTGGATAGTTCAAATCAATAACTATTTTTGTATCACAAGAGATCATGGAAATGAAACGATGATAATTTGATTGCAATTTTATAATATTGTGGCGTAAATGAAGATTAATGAACAAATCTAATAATATTATTTTATCGAAGAATGTTCTAATACATATAATAACTCTTTCACATTTGAGAACTGTATACATCTAATAGGATTGAATTAATCCTATTGTCTTTTTTCACATTGTTCGAAATATCACTTTTCCTTTTTAGACAATGCTAGACAATGGCCACCAAAAGTAGCACCATGCATTATTCAATAAATAATAAAAAAATATTAATCAAGCAATTATTCATTAAAATTAATTTTCCAGAAATACGTACAAATATTGGTTAGCCTAAAAAAAATTTTCCGGAGTCCTAAAGTATTACAATACAATAAATAATGGCGAGAATAATTTTCTACTTGTTTAAAATTGGTAAAACTATATAACTGTAGGTAAGAGATGATAGAGATTAAATCATAGCTTTGATTTTTTTTCCTAATGATGTTTCTGAATATATTTCCAAGCCATTCTCATCTGCGTTATGAATGTTTTCTTTATCAGAGTTCATTACATTTTATATCATTCACGAAAGTAGTACTGTTTCTATTTCTTTAACGTTTACATAGACTGATTGTGTAATAAATTTTGTCATCGTATGTGTCATAATATTATTATTCTTTTTAAAATTCCAAACCTACTAATTTCCCACTTTCAGCAAACACAAATAACTTCAGCTTTTGGTTTCAGATCATCGCATTGTTTTTCTGTTGTTGTCACTAATTCTAAATTTGTTTAATATACATATATTCTGCAATAAATAATGCATCTTTCTTCACAACAGCTTCCCATCTATAGACTTAAGATAAAAATTTTACTTTTTTAAATCGATGCTAAACATTTTTTCTGTTCTGTTTTTACTCATTCAGAACTTCATATTCTACTTTTATTTTATATTCCAAACCAATAATTTTTCTTTTGTTAAAATTCATTTTGAAGCATATTTTTTGGTCACTATCTGACTCGTCGATTCATCTTCTTCGTAACAACAATCTTGCAGTTCATGTGGAATTTTCAAATCGTAATATAAAATCATCTTCAATAGAAATATTTTCTTTCATGTTTTTAGTAATTATATCTAGTATAGCATCGTACAAAGTAATTTTCTGAGGATTCAAAATGAAACGTTTGCATTGGAAACTTTCAACGATGTAATTAAGATATTGATATTATTATATTTGCTTGATTCATCTGCATCATTTATATAAAAGTTTTCTTTTTCTACGACGAATAATCGATGTATTAACATCGCTGTAACTACAATATAGAATGATTATCATCCGTGAATGATGTATATAATACAAACTTTGTAAGTAAACAATAAATATTACATTAAAATAAGGAATTTATAAGGTTCGCCGAGTTATTTATATAGACTTTGGAGACAAAGCAGGAGATATGGAATTTAAAAAAAAATAACGTCATTGTGATACATCATATGCTAAAAATATATCAAAATTTCGTATACACATTTAGTAACTGATATTCAGAGTGCAACAATAGACATACAAAATACATATATAAATTAAAATTATTTAAATATCATATTATCCGACAAATTATATAACATATCTACATACATTTTACATACTTTTTACATGCTATTCTAGAAAATTCAAAATTTTTCACAATAATAGTATTGAGGAATTATTTTAACGAATACAACAAAAATTTTCATTAATTTAATAGCCTTATAAAGCACAAAAAGCCATTTCATTTCTATTATAGTAGATATAAAGTTTTTATAACTATTATATCTACTATGGTTTAAAGAGAAATGAAGTGATACATATCTCTGTTCCAAGGATGTTTTCAATCTGAAAAATCGAAAAGAAACCAAAGTTTAAAGTAGATATTTTCAGGTTTTCAAAGTTCTCTTATAAGTGAAAAATGTCGTAAATAATGCTTTTTCAAAAGTTTAGTCATTATTAATGCCGAGACTGTATAATCTCATAAATTACTCTATATAAAAATTTCATAAAATTTTATTAAAGGATAATTAAATTATAATTAAATGATAAGCTGCATAATATTATAATATTCAATTAAGATGCAACTAAACAAAATTTTCATTCAAAAAATTGCTAATAGCTTGACGCAATTTGCATCTTTGTACAACGTACTTGAAGCTTTGATAGTTTCAATGAACAAAGAACTGTGATCGAATCATTTTCCGTCGAATCGCGAGGTAAAATTGCAATCTACGTGTACAGAATTTTCTAAATCGAAAACATTAGACTTCTTATCAGCATGAAGAATCTTTTGTCTAAATTTAAAAGTTTCATGACTGGGTAATGGTTCGCCCGCTTTTTCATGCTGGCAAGAAGTCCTAACGTCTTCCTCGCGCAAACATATCGTGCGCAAATATTGTTTTGATTTTCGATAGCCGATCTGCGAGCCTGTTTTGTTCGGTGTCCTCCAGGAGCGGAGGCACAATATCCATTGTTCGATCAATTCCCCCATATTTAACTGACTTGTACTAGGCACTAGGCTAGTTAAACGTACCTCGCTTTAAAATGATTGGCTGGAGGCCACTTGCAAAATGATATGAATGAAAACAGGCTCGCCCCGATCGGCACCTTGCTGACATAGTCAGCCAGAATGCGCTATCATTACAATTCGGGCTATAGTTCGTTTGCTATACCGTCACATTCGCATATAGTTAACTCTTTGCTATACCGCCACATTCGGGTTATAGTTCTTTGCTATACCGCCACAATTCGTCGTCAGTGTATATCACTGCGACTCGGAATATAGTTGGTCTTCCGTTATATCGCCAACACACAAATTTCATTAAATACAGTCCACTGCTAGCGATATTCGATCTTATATCGAAATCGCTCATCTCATAAAAGTTCTTATCTTTTTAACATACTTCTCACACGGTTGCTATCTGCCCCAAATAACAAGTGTGCAAATCGCGGTCATATCGTTTGACGCATCGCGCCGTAACAATCTTACTTGTTAAACTTCACAATAATTGTTAAAATATTTTAATAACTTCTTTAAAAAAAAAATTTTAAAGATAACAATATTGATTAGATAGCATAATCATTTCTAGAAGTCTAATTTCTATCACAAAATCAGATATAGTAGATAAATTCCTTTCCATTTGTTACCAGTATTTCTTATTTGAATTAGCTTTGAATAATAACTCATAGATTTCTTGTGTACTTGTGTACTTGTGTCTCTCTGCTTGTATTTTTATGTTGTGTTCTCGCTGCCTGCGGGCCTATTTTATACAAGTTAACTAGCCGACACTAGCCAATCATTTCAAAATATAAGCTGTTCAATTGCTTAACGCCCGAATGAAGCAAAAATTAAACGTTGATCAAAGGATCGACGCTGACTATCCCTTAAAGACATCAATCAAAACACGCCACCAAGGTTGACAATAACAAGCACTCACTACATAATAGCTCAGGCAAATTTAATTATTTTATTTTAATTTAATTTGATTGGAATTAAAAATGAATGTTATTTAAAAATAATATTTCATTCAATGACTAATTGATAAGTTACAGAAATTCACGTTGTAATGTAAACAATATTTATTGGTAAACTTTAGAAAGTAATAAAATATTTATTGGTTTATTTTATGGGAAGCAGCTCAGACGATCTGGACATATGTTGTCAAGCACACTCTCTTCAGTAACTCTTAAATGGTTTTAGCTATAAATAATTATTCATTATTAAAAATATATCTTATATTAGAATATATCTTAGAAAGAAGAATATTTTAATTCCACTGGCTATAAGTCCAGGCCACCGGATTGGAATTGACATTCCAATATTTGTATTCAGACATAATGAAGCAATGCAAAGTATCCAATCATATGTATTAACAATTTGAACGTTTTAATATATTATTCCACGAGTTTATGCATTTGTAGCTACAATGATTAATAAGTTTTTTAATTATCAAAAATAATTAGAAATCGTGTAATATGCTCAAGATAAACAATAAACAGTATCAACAACATACAAAAACGGCATCAGCGCCCCTTATCCTAAAATAATTTAACCTAACCTAATTCAATCTTGAAAGAATCCCTCTTCCATTTGTTGATGATTTAAACAAATTCTCATTGAATCCTAACAAAATACTATAATATATCAATCTTATTGTATTTTTAATAATTAATAGTACTTTTAATTAATAGTAAGCAACAACTAAAACCGCTTGAATACAAGGAGAATGTTCTTATTACATATATCAAGCTCAAGATCATCCAAGCTGTCTTCTATAAACATTGTAAAAATAAATATTTATTTTCAATTTTCATTTACTACTTCCTATTTTATAGAAAATAGTAGGTAAAAATTAAGTAATACAATATGTTTAGAAGTACGGATATAAATATAAACATAAATATCGCTCATTATCCTTTCTATATTACCTACGGGTAATTCATTTTCTTAATACCACAACCTCTGTGATCTATATTTATATGCACTTTAAATAAATGAATATAACAAAAACAATATTTTTTGTACAAGATATTTCATGCAATTTGTGTCCTATAATACTTCTTATCCGCGGAATAAATCTTAATAATTTTATCTTTTTAAAAATTTGAAATTTTTAACCGTTCAGAATTTCGAATTTTATGTTTCTATTTTTCATTTGTACTTAATTTCTTTATGTTTTTAAATTTATGCATGGTCCAAAGAAATTCTGAATTAGCTTGTAGCAATTATAACTTTATAAAATCATCAAATATTTCAATCATCGTTTTGCCGTTTTCACTACAAAGAAAATATGTTTTGTTTCTTTATTTTTCTCAGCACGCATTTTTTCTTTATTTTTCAGAATGCATTTTGAGTTTCACAGAGATTTCATAAGATTTATTATTGCTACAGTCGTGGGTCGAACTTTCCCGTTAGATTGTAATCCATAGTTTCTTGGACAAGTTTGATCTTCATAATCAGTAGAATACAATGCAAACGAAAAAAATATTAATCTTAAAATTCAATCAAAATCAATTTTACGGCAGGTTCCTTACTTTTCCATCAAATCGAAAATGTAGAATTTACCTATGGTAGTCAAGATCAAACATTTCTTTCCATTCTGTATATTTCTCCTGATTTGAAAAAAAGAAAGATCTTTTTGTTATGAGTTACTTCATTTTTTTAATAATTTTTATAATTATAATTCAAGTTTGCCTCAAGCATTAGTTTACCTTTTATGTGCTTATTGTATGTTGCATTGATCATTTTCATGGTCGTAGATATTAATTAGTTATGTTACTTTCATTTAAATACATTTGAACTTTTAATATAAAATGATTTGAATACTTCTAATTTTTTTATTTAATTCAGCGTCCTCTATAATATTTTGTACACTTCATTACTGGATGTATTGAAATTTTTGAAAATCTTGTATTAGGATGATTTCTATAATCAAAGGTCATCATTTTGTTAAGACCAGCAACGACCGTAATTTGTAGCACTAATGTTTTTTAAGGCAGTTTTAGGAAATTTGTATTTTTTACTACATTGAATGCAGGCAGTGGGTCTGCATCCTACCGATAATATTACAACCTTCCAATTACGGTAGGTCCCCACGAACAAACAAGTTTCATATAGCCCTTGGGAAAGTGAAAGTTGCACTTTCCACAAAGATTTCTGTTTGCCTGCACACGGTTCTCGGTATCCCCTTCCCAGACAGTTTTCCGGGGAGGGAAAATACACACGTCTTCACAGGGAGGATTTTTCGGACAGTTGCGAAAGGGACGACTGGGACACGAAAGGACGCTCATCGGGAACAGATTCACATAGACACCCATCTCGAGCAGTTTGGAAAACCTACGCATCGTAGAACACGTCGACTTCGGTTTCACATTGTCGTGAGTGGTCCTTCGGGCGTAGAGACTTCAGTCGCAACGGTCGCATCTAGGGAGTCAAGTCTAGGGAGTCATACTAGCACGTGCGAGTGCGATATCCAAGTCTAGCGCGAAAAGGCTTGATCGAGGCTGGACTTAACAATTTTGTTCCACAGAAATTAATCATGTTTTGCGGTCACTTTTATATCTTCATTAATGAAAATGTTAACACTAATATCAGTCATTTTGTTGCGTTCAATTATCATAAACCTATTGAGTCTATATTGAGGTATATAGCTAATGAGTCGACGCAATCCGTTTGACAAACGTCGCCTAGTTATCATTAAACATTGTGCCCCATGTGAATTGTTTCACATATAAACACTGATAGCTTTGCTACAAAGTACTCGGCTGCATCGGATTTTGTTAGCTGCAGAATGAAATAAAATACATTTAATCTCTACAGTAAGCGGAATACAATTCGAAATGTTTTTATTTTTGATAGTTATTATCAAAATATGTCTTATAATCTGTTCAGGCATTTTCCATCGCCCGCGAGATATTCGCGAGGTGAATTTCCGTTAGGCAGTCGCTTCTAGAATCCTCTGGAAAAAAAGATGATTTGGACTTCTTGTCCGCATGAAGAAATTTATTGTTCAGCTTCGTTTGTAATTATGTTTAATCAAAAGCAATGGCCCGCTTTTTCATGCTGACAAGAAGTCCTAACATTTTCCACGTGCGAACACGGCTGTCGTGCCATGCGCAAATATTGTTTTCATTTTCGGCTGCCGAGCCTGTTATATTTGTGTCCTCCAGAAACGGTTAACATCTATCGTTCAATTTAACTGACCTACCCTGAGTAAATCAAACGTGCCATGATTTGAAATGATTGGCTAATGATCACTGACGATGTGACATAAAACAGACTCGCATCGGCCGGGTGCTAAAATCATCATCACTACCTTACTGTGAGCAATCACTGCTCCATCATCGTAAGCTATAGTCGTAACGTTTCATGTATTAAGTACAGTCCACCACTAGTGATTTCCGATCTTACATCGGAATCATCAAACTTCTATTTCACGCTCATCTAACACTTCACCGCACGGTCGCTATCCGACCCCGTGCGAACCACGGCCATTTGACGCATCGCACCGCAACATAATTAGTATCAATTTGTATATAAGTTATCAGTTTATATTCCAGAAAATCTATAATACAATAAATAATTATATATATAATACAATAAATAATTCACATGAAATTACTGTTTATAGTAATACTATGAATAATAGATCTCTTTTGGTATGAAATAAAAAATTTTTTAATATAAGCAGTATTAGAAATTCAAACGCTATTATACACAACTATGCGATATGAATTTCAAAAATTGATGTACATATGTATTGTTTGAAACTGGAAATCAGAAAAATGTCTCGTGGAAAAAATTCTGTTTGATTATTTGTTTTAACTAAATTCAATATAATATATCTTCTAAAAACATCTATTGATTGTAAGTATAAAAAAAATTAACTATCTCGTGCAACACAGCCTTTCCCCCTCTGGTATATCACTTTTTCAGCTTCACACTAACTTGCTATGAAAAGACACAGATATTCAAAGAGCTATCAGCTCAGGAATTTTCAATTTCGGTAATTGATTTTATTGTTGGGACTGCTAAGCTACTCAAGCTCAAATTTCTTAAACTGATTTCAAAATTACACAAATTAATAGCACCTTGTATATTGTTTAAGCCGGACATGTCATTTTATCTATAAAAAGTGAATTTAAAAACTATAAATATCAAAAATGAACATTTAAAGTAGAACAGATGTATGCGTCTAACAAAATACAACATCCAGTAGTATTTGTAGTTATTGATTTGAATATAATTATAATTCCATTACTAAAAAATTGTATAATATACCGTGACCTAACAAAAGTATTTGAATAATTATATTTGTAATTTCTGATGAACAAAATATTTGAACAAATATTTATTTAAAACAATATAATATATGTATAGTGAAGAGAGTAAGTATCAGTAAAATTTGAATAAGATTTAACTTAGGCAGTAATTATTGTAAACGCGCAACATTAGTAGCTCAGGAATTGTTAGAAGTATTCGTTATATAATATATAAGGAATATTTCATATATCATAACATCATTTGATATTAATATTTCATTGGATCTTTAATAGTAATAATTTGTCTCATTATCAGTCGACTATGGTCCATACTATGAACCAGTGTAACTTCGTAAAAGTACAGTCGATCAAATTCTATACTTCCATAATTTTTATCTTTGAAGATACTTGGAATTTATTTAATCTTCTGCCGATTTCAATCCATAAATTTTCAATATCATAACTTTACGCTAGGATATTTAACATATTTACTTTATCAAATAGAATCCGTTTCACGTTGTATGTTTAAAATCGTTATTCTGTTGTAGAAAGTAGAAATCTTCCAATAATCCTAACTTTAAGGTTATTTAGATTCCTAATTTTAAAATATTTAGATATTTATTGCGTATTCTATCAATAAATATTAAATTGTATCACTGTCATGTAAATTGTATTCCATACCATGACCTAACCATCCTCATATTTTATCATTAGGTGTAAATTTTGGATTTGATTTCAATTCTGTATTTGATTTTCTCCATAAATAATTTTAATCATAGACATATTAAATTTATAGATATTAAATTTATAAATATTTAATTTGTAGATTCATCGAAAAATATTATTTTTTCCTCAAAAAGCACTATTTTACTAGTTATATATGTTTTTACAAAAGTTAGTTTCTTTTTTTGATTTTGCTTATTAATGTAAAACTTTTTTTTATTCTTTACTATGAAAATCATTCCGTAAGATTCAATATAATTGGAGAACTTCTTTATCGAATATTCTAGATACCATCATATTTGAATGTTGACGTGAAAATAAATCGACGAATTTTATTGATAATTATCGGTTAGTTTTTTATAATACAATATACTGTGAGTTTCAAATTTCTGCAATCTCATTGTACGATTTCCCGTTCTCATGTAGTTAAAAAATTATTTCTCGTTCATACTTTTATAAAGTAACTTTTTAGTATTCATTTTAAATATTACAATTTTATTTTATTATTAACAGAACGATTATGTCGATGTTTGCATTAAATATTAATATTCATATTTTTGATATCAACAAGCGTTATTTATTAGTTGAATCATTTTCAGATTTTGCTGATATAATTGAAACTTCACTCTTACTACATACACCACATTTTTTAAATAAATTCGTTTAACACACAATATATTTATTAAAAGTTGCAATTGTAATCGTTTGAATACTTTCATTAGTCACTATATAGTACTTTCTTCACTTTTGTGAATCTCTAGTCAATCTTTAGTTCTTTACAAAAAGAAATAAAGGAAATATTATAGTTACAGTTAACGAAAATCTACACATGAGTTTAATTGTAATACAACTTGAGTGTGAAAGTAAAATTTCTAAAACCCTGCCTAATACGGATATTAAAAGGAGAAAAGTTCATCCACATCATTTATTTATCTATATCTATATCAGAAGATCTTTACAGAACAGATTTTGTAAATCATATGCACGTTTCTAAAGTTTGCACAATACGAAACTAATCCTTAAACAAAAACTTTAATTTTTGAACATCAGTGTCATTTGAAGAATATATAGTTATATGAAAAAAAATTATTAATGACTTTGAAAACTCCGAAAAAATGACCTTAAAAAAATATTCTTACCAGTTGATCTTTCGAAGGCTTTCGATATCATTCATGTCAGATGAAAAATATTTTTTGTATCATCGTAATTCAAAAAAATATTTAGATAGCCTCACTTAAATAGATCACTCTGTATATAGAATGTATAGGAAATATTCTAGTTTGAATACTTTCAAGTGTATACGAATACTTATAATTTAAAAATTAAAAATATTTAGTATTTTCAATTATCTATTTCAAATATAATAGAACCTCGTTTATCTGAACGAAGGAGTTATTCAGACAATTGACAAGTTCGAATAACAGAAAGTCACTAGCTATCTCCAAGGCTTGCTCTTATTTTTGAATTTGATTTTGAATTTCCGAATTATTTGATATTTCTGAATTAATCAGAGTTCAGATAACAAAAATTATAAGTTCGTATCAATTATAAGTTCGTATATCTGCACTTAGTATTATAGAATTAATTCATATAAACGAGATTCTCATGTATATATTTTCTCTAGTCCTGATATGCATACACATGATTTCTTGGATGTGTGAGGTGAAAACTGGTGGTATGAAACCTACACCGACTTCAATGTAATTTGGTTCTCACATATAATAAATATTAATTTTTATTTCAGCACACAGATCATTTACAATTTCTTGAAATGCGATCTAGCATTCTATTCACAAGATGTCATTGTGTACACTTGATGTCTATACTTGATGAACTTCAAGACTCCTGTTAATGCCAAACGCAATTACCAGCAAAATATTTACAATCTCAACATCCAGAAGAGTATCCATCATTTAATTAATAGTATATTATTACTATACTGAAATTCATATACTTTTATTCTATAATAATAAATCAAAGTAATCATATAAAATAATTCATTTATTATTCAAATATATTTTATTATATTTATTGAAATCGAAATTTTTATAACATACATTATTTATAAATATACTAAAATGTATACAAAATAATAGAAAGTACATATAAAATTTTCAAATAACTTACATATTAACTGTTTTATTTGCATAATATTATGAAAATATTTCGAGTATGATAAATATTACAAAGAAAGATGTAAAATATACACAGTAAAATAAACTCAAAACAAAATGATGAATGAAAAATGTATAGAGTAAATAAGATAATATGTCACATATAAAGTAGCAGATAAATATTCTCATAAATTTGCTACGCAAAATAAAAAATAGAATATATTGATACACATTTTAGTTAACACGACAATGGGCATGTTGATAGATGTGGTGATGGACACATTGATAAACATAATGGTGGACAAGATAAGGAACATGATGGTGGTGGGTGTGGTGATGGACATGGTGTTAAACAAGTTAATGAACATGTTGGTGAACATGCTGGTGGACATGGTAGTGGACATGGTGGTGGACATGGTGGTGGACATAGTGGTAGACATGGCGGTGGACATGGCGGTGGACATGGCGGTGGACATGGTGGTGGACATGATGGTGGACATGGTGGTGGACATGGAACACAAATATTGTAAGCCGGTGTACAAGGAGTAATAGAAGGTAAACAGAATGGTAGTTCGATACATGTAGGTTTACAAATCATATTGTTTGAACATATTGGCTTCTTATTTGAACAACAAAATGTTTCTGCAGTATTATTACACGCCAATCTACAATATGCAGCTAATGCAGCTTCTCTTGCTTGATCAGCACAATAAAATTTTCTTAAAGCAATTTCCATATCTCCTAAATCTGTTAATTTCAGCAAAGCATTACGGCCAGGCATGCAAACGGGGTATAATTTTGTCATACATTCTGGTCTACCCATACAATCCCATATCATACATTTATCTTGTAGACCATTTCTTTTGATACATTCACATCTATGTATAATGCTTGCTCGAAAATCAAAACTTTTACATTGTTTAATTGGAATCTGAAATTTGACAGATAACAGTTTCTTATTAGTATAAAGTATAAAATATTACTCTATAAAAAAGTTTTTTTTCAAATTTGGTTAAAATTATTTTTAGCGTATTAACATTAATAAACTAAAATATAAGTACCTATTTTAGAAACGAAGGAACTATTCAAAACAGTACCCCCAAATTTTTAATAAATTTAGTATTCGCATACATGTTACATATTTTTAAATAAGCTCTATTTTAAAATTATCACTAATTAAAACAGGCAAATAAGATCACAATTACATAATAACGTCTTTTAATTCTTTAATTAGATAAGAATAATCATTTATCAGTCTTACAATTAGTCAAATTCGCATTAATAATTACCGCATCAATAATTTACAATGAGTGATAATTATATGAACGTAAAATATTTCGGTCATTGAATAGAAATCAAAAATTAAAAGTATAAAATCTATTGTACAAATATTTTTATTTTTATATGTTAATACATAGTTAAAACATAGTTTATGATGTGACATCCATTAATACAACTGAATATATCAAATTGTATTATTATTTAAGTCGTAAAATTTATTTTAAAAAATCAGTGCATTTTGAAATATGTGCTTTTGGCAAATAATTTATGTTTTTTATTTTTATGTTTAGTAATTGAATACTTTTAAAACTGACAAAAAATTTAAAAAAATTTTAAATTTCCTTAATTGTTTATATAAAATATACAGGATGTTTCACGAAAACCAGACCACCTTTTTTATTAGTGATAATACGAAATCGTTTCTGGCGTGACAAACTAGTTGTTCTACTAGATTCTCTAGTGAAGAGAATCGCATAGAGCTATTTTTTCTAAAATACATTTTTTAATGTTTTTTTATGCTCATTAACATTTTTTATGTAGGAAACGTATTCTTCATTTCTTTCTATTCAATCACGTAGCTCATGAAAAAATATATTCAGATACGTTCATGATATGATCTTCAAATGACTTTCAAAATTTTTAAATTACGCGGACGCGTGCGTTCTAAAAGCGATTTTATGGTTACGTTGATGTAATGCATGGATAGTATGTATGGGTGTAATGTTTATATTTTGAATAATGTTTACTTTATAATTGAAACAGTTAGTTTTATTATTTGATTAGTCACAATTACTCACATTGATACTACAACTGTAATAAATCGAATGTTAGTAAAACCTAATCCAGAATCATGAAGTCGTTATTAAGCACACACACGTTCGCAATGTTAAGTGATTAAAAAACTTTTTGCCATTTTTCGAGAAAACTATTGGGTTGCAATCTATGGTTCCCTGAAAAAATTTTATGTTCGTGATGAGTAGAATACAATGCAAAAAAAATTTTGAACCTTGAAATTCAAATCAACTTCTTTAAATCCACCAAATCGAACGTGTAAAATTCATTTATGATGTCCACGGACAATTTCTTTCTATTTTCTTTCCACCCTAGTAGATAAGGGTTTTCGAAAATTTCAAGGTCACTTTAGAATCACGATTCATGCGCAGGAAAATTTCACGGACTCAAACGTACAGTTAAGAATCAGGTTTACACTTTGCGAAATCAAACATACTTACTCCGAACTCTACGAACTCTGGCGCATTTTTTCTGTGACTTCGCATGTAGGAAAGTCTCGATGTTCCTTGGGCTGGTCAATCCCATAAAGTAATATTTGTAATTACTTTATGGGACTAACAGTATTGCCCAAGGACACGGTCCTCACATTAGTTTTATGTATTTATTGGCCCTGGTCGTACCCAAGGCCAGCAGAACAGTCACCTCTACTTTTTTAAGTGGAATGATATATTTTTTATTTTCTCAATAAAAAAGTATTAATGTCAAAACACTATTAAGTCAAACAGTATACATGTATACATACTATTAAGAGATATTTAACTTTAATTTTAATTTTTAAATTTAATCCTTTTGTTACCATGAACAGAATATCTCACCATAATTATGTTAGTTAAATAATACTAACGAGATATTTCTCCTTCATAATACCGCTTTTACAATACCATTGCCGAGTTATATCGGTTCATAATTTCGCTTCTATGAAACCATCGATGAATTATCTCGTATGCCTTTTATTATTAAAATCAATTGAAAATATTGAAAGAAAGGCGCAAAATACTTATAGTATTGATAGTATGTGAATCATATTTTCCATGACATATTTCTTGCTCAGAAATCTAACATTTTTTAACTGTATTATTTTCGTAAAATTATCAGATTACAAAAACCTTTCATACAATTATAAAAAATAATACATAGAAAATTCATGCATCTGCTCTTGCATTTTGAGTATCAATTTACAATTATTTAGAATTTTATAACGTATAAGAAAACTGAAGGTGATTAAGTAATTTTACTACATATAAGAATTATTTTGAAAATTAATCCACAATAAAATAAATTATCTCCAAGCTGTAAAAAGTTACAAGTGTAGTTTAAATAGATGTAAAAAAATGTAAATTTCACGAAAAACTCATTACTTTTAAAAATTAAGGGTCACATTTTGACAATTAGAAGAGATTAAAAGGCAATCACAATTAAAATACATATTATACATATATATCATTCTTCAATCACCATGCTCCTGTTAAAAAAATTTAACATAAATATGAACAATAAAAAATTTAAATCAATATAAAATATTTAGCTTAATTAATAAAGATAACTCGCGTTCCGCATGTATGAAATATCAGAAATATCATGAATGAAATATATGAATTGGAGTTCAAAAAATTTTTAGTAATAGCTATAATCAAATTCAAAATCATAAAGGGAATTAACTTAAATGCTTTAAATATAAAATATAACTCATCGACCGTAACTCTCTTAAATATGTTTTTATGAAAAATATTTTTTAATTAAATTCAAATCCAAATCTTTGCTCTGATAACATATTTAATCCTACATATCCTCCTGTGCAGTCTGCCACCAAATATTTTTGACTACATACTTTTAATGCTATTCAACTGTATGCATCCTTTATTCTCAAATTGATGCTCGCAACCAGAATAAGACTAAGAATTGACCCGAACAGCTATCGTTCGATTGCTTAGAGAACCGCAAAATCGTGAGAGCAACGTTTTGGAACAACACAAACACAAAATTTTTTTGTTTCATGAACTTTATATTTCTGTTCTCCCAAAAAAATGCCGCTGTGACAATTTATCCCAAACCTCATCTGCATCGGGTTTTACTGTTCATTAAACAAAAAAATAAAAATAGAATTCAAACAGAGATTGTATCATTGAACTTCTGACGACTATGCTGAATTGTATATGATAAATTGTAATGAATTATATGTAATAAATAATGTAAGAAGTATAATTACTATTGATTTTATTTCATCATTTTAAAAATAATCAGAAAAATTAAAAAA
>CAJDYZ010000767.1:47991-69106 GCA_903986555.1 Heterotrigona itama
TATTATATACATTATATACATTTTTGCATCTTTCAATTTCCTATAAATGCATAAATATATCTATGATCTCGTTTTATGATATAAATACAATATCATTAAATGTATATATATTACTTAAATGATTACAACTCATACATTTAAATCAATTTTTTATACTTACACAATCAAAAACATTAGATGTGCAAAGTGCAGAACAAATAACAGGAGGTGGACAAGGTGGCTCATCCCATTCACATGCTTTCCTATAATATAATAAATTATTTATATTCACTAATTTTTAATTCACAACTTTATTTATATTCATTAATTTCAATTTATTTTCTTACTTTTTTTCCATAGAACTAATCAAACATTTTAATTGAGCTAATAATTCTCGTCTTCTGTCACAATTTGGATTTTGTCCATCACACGGCATTTTTAATAATAATTATGTTTGAATAATTGAATACAAAAATTTTGATATTATTCAAGTTTTATAAAAATTGCAGAATATAAATTTTTTTACATATTTATCATATTTTTTACATATTTAGCATATTTTTACCCTATTAATTTATTATTTGATTTATAGCACTAAAATATTTTATTCCAAAAAATTGACTACATTCTCTGAATATATCTTTAATATATAATAAATGAATGATTCGCATAAACTTCAATTGTTAAATATTTTGTACAAATAGCATTATCAAAATTTCTTGTTTATAATATCATAAAAAATAATATACAACAAAAAATAAAAAAAAAAGAAAGGAAAATAAATACAATGTCCTGTGGAAGAAATTCTTTAACATGTTACAAACAATCTTGTAATCCACCACCTGTGATCCAGTACCAGTTGCCGTCTTGTCCATCGTGTGTAGCTTATCCATGTGTTTCACCAATTTGTATAGCATGTCCACCACCATGTAAAATTACTATATGTACACCGCCAGTGCCGTGCGGACCTTGCCCACCAAAATGTATTCCATATTGTCCACCTACACGTGCTGCAAGATGTTTAACCAAAATTACAGCACAATGCTTTAATTGAATTATTTTCATATCAAAAGAATAAAAATTTACGTTATTTTTGTCCGTTCGGCACAGATTAGAAACAATTACTATTAATTTGGATATCAATAATTAATATATTTTATATTTTGGTTAGCAACAAAACCTTAAATACATATACATTTATATAGTTATATATCATATATAATACTTAATTATGAAAAAATAAGATAAAAAATTTTTTATTACACAGATTTTGCAAAATCACTATACCTCCTCCACGTGTTTCACAATCAAAAATATATGTTCCCAAAAAACCTTGTCGCAGATCTGGTTGTTTTCACATCCCAGAATCAAAATGCTGCCTTTACCTACATTGGCGTCTTCCATGTAAAGCTAACTGTTTTGAAGTGTAAAAAATCGATAAACAATAATGTTAATAAAAATTTATTTAACAAATCTGTTTAGTTTATGTATAATAAAATGTAACAATAATATCAACATGACAATATAATGTCCCAAAATAATTCTAAAAACTATCGTTATATCATACATGATGCTAACAATTTATAATTGTGTTAACAATTTTCTAATAAATGTCGTTTTTATTAAATACCATTTTAATAAAATATTATTGTTTATTATAATATCCTAAAATTAACAGAATGAATTATTTAAGTTTTTAGGAACATAATGTAGTAAACATGTATATAGTTAATTTCATATAATTATATAATTATTATGGAATAAATTTAAACGTATTACTATCCATCTTCAGCAAAATGCCGTTTTCATTTAATTTCGCAATAAATTCAGGAAAATTACTCATTAAAAATTTATTATCCAGTGCGATTTCATTTAATCTTTTCATGGAAAATATTTTATTACTGTTAGAAACTGTTTCTTTCTTTAATATTTTTATAAATTCTTTAACCTTTAAATAGAAAATACATATTATTATTTTATAATTTCCTATTATTGTAAATCTACATTAATTTACTTACTCTTCCATTAGTTACATTCTTTGTACTTAAGGATTGACAATTTGTAATTTTATCTTCAAATGTATATTGTAAAATTTCTATTACATCCAAAGCATCTTTTTCTGTTGCCTCTGTACGTAATTCCAATTTTGCTCTAGCCTGTATAATAATTTCAATTTTTATTTCTCGAAATTTCATTCTCATTTCTTAAAAAAAGGAAAATAATAAATAAATATACAGGATGAAGCATCTAAAACAGATCATCTGAATGTTGGATGTTTATTGATAATAGAAAAAATACATCAAACTTGCTTGGTCTCAAAATACACGTAATCTAATATTTAATAAATGAGCACACAAAGAATATAATAAATTTTCAATTTCGCTTTTTAAAATGAAATCATATAATTTTTAAATCTTTACTGAGTTCTCAGCATTCACTAAAAAGTACTGATATGTTCATGTAAAGAAACCTTATAAACCTTTTCAACTTTAATATCTATCATATAAAAAATGATTCCATTTAAAAAAACAAAGTTAACCTTCACATATCCTTTATGCGAAAAAACATTAGAGTTTATGCGAAAAAACCAAGCAAAATTAATTGGATACATTTCTTTTTAGATGCCTTATTCTGTATATATATTGCAACTATGAATGTACACTAAAAAAATTAAACCTCTGTTAATCGTATCATTGCTTCTAATTGTCTATTACAGATAGATAAACCACTAAATTTATTATTTCTTTTTCGAAGTTCTAAATAATAATTTTGTAATATTATAGCTGCTTCTTTAGTTAATTTTGGCTTAACATATTGTCGCGCATACGAAATGTATTTTCTGAGAATTGATTGTGGAATGATATTCATATTTTCCGTTATGAAAGATATCAGTCTGTCCCTGAAAACAATTTGATTGTGAAAAATAAATATTATAAGTGATCTATCTCTAATTTAAAAGATTAATATGATATTAATATGAAAATTAGTTAATATTAATATGATATTAATATGAAAATTAATTAATATTAATATGAAAAATAAATATTATAAGTGATCTATCTCTAATCTAAAAGATTAATATGATTTGATTACCTCAATGAAAGTTTATCTGTATGTGGTATACTTATATGTTGGGACATACTATTTTGAATACTGTTAGTTGCATTTAAATCAGCATGAATTGACATAACATGTTTACATAATAAATCATCTATATGCTGTTGTATGCAAAAAACATAATATTATATATAATTTTCATTAAAAATATTTACTCATTTATGTATAATTATTAAATATTAAATATTCACCTTATTTGGTTCATCCAATAATAAAAATGTTAAATCAAAACGTGACAAGAGAGGAATACTCATTTTTAAATTCTGCATTACTGTTTTACTTCTATTAAATCGACCATTAATTGGATTAGCAGCTGCAAGAATTGATGCTCTAGTAGGAAGAGAACATATTATTCCTGATTTTGCAATGCTTATACTTTGTTGTTCCATAGCTTCTAATAAAACCTAAAATTAAAAAATTTTTTGTAGTTTTTTATTTTATCTCGTATTAAAAAAGTAAATTATTTCTTACAAAATATAATATTTTTAGTATTTGATATAAAATATATTTAATAATTTCAAATTAATATTAATTTGATAATTTTAATAGTTTTACCGCATGTTGTTTGTACATTTTATCAAATTCATCTATGCAACAGCAACCTCTATCTGTCAAAACTAATGCTCCTGGTTCTAGACTAAAATTATTACTTTTATTTTCTTTTGCTAGCGTTATTGTCAAACCAGAAGATGTACTTGAATTTCCACAAACATATACACCTATAAAAAATATTGTTATAGATTTTTTAAAAATATACTCAATTATATAATAAAATTATTATCGTGTACTGCACCTTTAGCAGCAATTCGTGCACAGGCTTGTAACATTTGTGACTTTCCAAGACCAGGATCACCAACTATTAAGATATGAATATTTTCTCGTGATTCTGAACATTCTACAGTTCCACCAAATAAGCTTAATATTAATCCAGCTTTAATAATTTCATGACCATATATACTTGGACATAAAGAATGTACCAAAAGTGAAAAAATATTTGGTGTGTTATATACTTCCTAATAAAATAAAACAATATTTCATAACGACATAAATTACTTAAGCTGTGATAAAATAAATTAACAATTTATATACCTTTATTGCTAAATAATCCTTTATTGTCAATTCATTATTTACGATACTTTTATTTTGAAGTCTCTGTTTATTGTTAACTATTGTAATAGCTTCCATATATAAAGAAAATGAAATTTTATTTCGAGGCTTAGCATTATTAGTACCCTGTATAATATAGTATATCATAACATTATAACATTAAAAGTGAACTATGTATTATAATATATTAATAAAACGTTATATAAATGAATCATCTCAAAAGCTAGAATTTAAAATATTTAATAATATGAAAAAAATGTTTAGATATGTATAAAAATACATATTTTGTTGGTTTTTTGAGTCATATTTTTAGAACTGTGAAGATTATTAAGATGCTTTTAAAGGAATCTATTTAAGTAGATAATGTTAAAGAAAATTGTTTTGATAATATGATAATTTTAATATAATTTAAAATAATTACATTTATCTAGATAGAAGAAATTATAGGAATTAAAAACAATGTTATAATATTCTCGTATGATCTTCTGAAGTATTATACTGATATACTGGTTACAATTATAACTTCTGAACAATGTTATAATTTTTTCGTTCATGATCTTCTGAAGTATTATATTTAAATTTAATTTCAAATAGAATTTATTATATTTTAGCAATAACGTTTTATTAAAAACTTTTATAAATCTTAGATAATTATAGAACATGATTCATTTCACCAATTTCAGTGATTTTTGTAGTTAGAGACATACATAATTCTGAGCAACTATTTCCTATTATATATAATCATAATGCAAATGTAACAACTCGTCTCAATTTTCGGAATATTTATGTATAATAATAAATATTTTAGCATTATAATAATATACATAATTGCATTTTATATGTTTAATAATTATATATGATAATTTGTTTATAATAAATATATTGGATAAATATCTCTGTTTTTATATTTTTTACATATTTTAATATGGATAAGTTTAAGTGAATTTCATCTATGAGCCACGATATGTCAACTCATATTTTAATTTAATTTATAAACACGAAGAAGTAGAAAAGGGAACTCCTAATTATTAATTTATTTAGTTAAAAGTATACATCAGTAAATGATAAATTTTCTTTCTGTTTGCTTTGTGAAGATACTGAATGTTACTTTTGCTCAAATCAATAAATGAAAATAAAGTAATTGGAAAGTGAATTCATTAATTTCGATGATTTTCACATGTATTATAAAACACTACATTTTGAACAAATTTTTTTTACATAGAACAGTCATGAAAGTCAGTATATGAAAAATATATTTTTTAGAAACAAACAGTATTAGCACTTACAGTATTTGTTTTAAATTTAAATAATTTAATTTTCTCTAAAACAAATATAGTTTTCTTTTTTACAAATTTTAATTTCATTAATATTTGCTGATGTTTGTTGGCTGGTTTGCATCTGTAAATTGCTAGCGTGTGCGTGTGCGTTGTTTAGAAAGAAAAACAGACCAAAATCAATCCTTAAAAGCAAAAGCAAAAAGAGAAAATCAAAATTTTGTAGAGCGATTATAAGAACGAGTTGTGATTAAATTATATAGTGTATTCGCGATCTTCAAACGGCTTGATGTTCAAAGATTTTTAACAAATAATTCGAAAAAATTCAGCCTTAAAACTGAAATAAAAATTTGTGAAATTATATTCAGAGTACTATACATTTTAAAATCAATCGCATTGCAGGACATTTTCATTCATTCAATACATATCAACTTCCATATTAACGCTAAAAATGAAAAATTTTTTATACATTCAGGTTATTATATTCTTAATTACACTTAGCATTAAAAATAATTAAATTTTACGAAATAGTTTGAAGTTGGATAACTTTTATACTTTTTTAAAAAGCATTCTTCAATCAGTCACGTGTAATATAGAATAGATTGAGATTTTAAATCTCGAAAATTGAAAATTTTAGTTTAAAAAAATAATATAATAATATCTGAGGTAAAACAAAGTTAAATATGTTGCGAGAAAAAAAATGCAACACAAAATTTTGTATAATTATGTATATAGCCAAAATTTGTTGAAAAATCAATATAAATTATAAATATTTACTAATTTACTAGCTAAGGAATACTTTACCTTTATAATTCCTGTTAAAGTAATATCATCTCCAGGCATGCAAGTATTGACTAAGTTATCCATTAATTCAATATCAACCATTCTAGGCATACTTCCTTTATTATTCTGTATAGAAAAAAATGTGTATAAGACATATTATTATACTAACAATAAGATAAGCTATAAGACACTATGATAATTTATAGATAATTATAAATCAACTCATTTTTTACAGTTCTTAATATTTATCATTATTTAATCAAAATAATTTCTTTTATTGCACATTGTCAATATAAATACACAAAAATCAATACTACGGAATCAATTTTTTTATATAATTCAAATTATAATGAATTATTGTGATTGTTTTTAAAAAATGTCGTTTTGCAGTTGAATAAAAATATAAGATATATTATAAATATATTTACATGAAACAATTCGACGATAAATGCTAATTTCGTTTGTATGTTATGTTATATATAAATATACAGTGTGCTCATAACAGATAAATTATTAGGAGATATTAATTAATTTAATCATAAAAGATATTAATTTATTTTTTATTTAACTCAAAAAGGAAAACAGGATGACTTTTCATATATATTGTCAAAAACTCTCCTGAATAATTCCCAAGAAATTACAATCGTTACTTGTTTACAAAGCTACTGATTCTAATATATAAAACATCTAAAAAAGATTCATTTTATAATAATGTTGATATATAATATTTGGTGATTATTATTAAATAAAAAATTTGTTAAATGAAAAATGAACAATGGTTTTTTACAGCTTCATATATATAATTGTATACGCATATACGTATACTTATATACATATATCGCTATTTCGTTTTTTTGCTCTCTAACGAGAAAACCTATATACATATATAGGTTTTAATATAAGAAAACCTATATACATATATAGGTTTTAATATAAGAAAATAGGTTTAATATAAGGAAACTTATATACATACATCACCATTTCGTTTTTTGCTAATATCTCTATCAAGAAAAACAGACTATTATACTTTCTCTACAGGAAAAAATTGTTTAAAATGTTGAGTTCTGCAACATATTTAAAAATCATCGATATGAATAAGATATCTATAATCTAAAATAATTAACTAAATTTGGTCTCTACAAACAAACAAGAGTTTCAAAGAACTTATCAATATGTTATCAAAATATAAGTCTAAGATATTTGTTTGAAGAGTGTCTTATTTTTAATAATTAACAATTAATGATTTAAGGCATTACAAGCGATGGCTAAAATCTCTTGGTTACTCAGAAGAGTATTCTTAACGACATAAATATGTGAAAATCAAGATCATCGGAATTTCTCTGAAGTTAACATTCACTGAAATTTTTCTACAGTGACTATTAGAATATCAAAGAAAATCATTTAACTTTTTTTTACAGTATTCTTTCCTTTTCTTTTGATAGAATTTTTATAAAATTTAGTTGAATAACATTTACTTGAATAACTTCAATAATTATTCTGCATATTTAATTAAAGAGTGATAACAAAAGGACACAACTTTATATAAACTTTGTATATTGCTATAATACATAAACATAATAATAATATAATATAAATAATAATAATAATATGGTACTATTAATAGATATAATACGTTTTTTTTTATATTATACGATATACATAACTATTTTTTCTATAACCGTGAGAAATTGTTAATCATTGAAACACCTGCCATCTTACTGTCTAATCTATACAATCATTTTATGACTTACAATAATTCAATATAAATCATATAATAAGTCATAAGTCATAAAATTTAATTTCTCTAGAAAATAGAATTTCTCAATTGAAAACACATATATGTATATCATCGGTACTTCATTATATGTGTATATGTGTATAATATATTCCTATGCACTAGTTATAAAATAATAAGAATGTAAGAAAATTATACATATATATCACGAATATCACTATTGGATTAGATCAGTAGACATTTATAAAAAAAAGCGAAAAAATTCAATCTATTTTTGTTGTCCTAATTATTACAGTAGAACTTCATTTATATTCTATTTATTTGAACCAAATTTTAGTTAATAATTCGATTAAATGAACTCTTACTAAATTCATTTATTTAAACTTGAATTCTCTTGAAATGAAAAATTACTAACAAAGAAGGATAATCACTGGATAATCACAATTCCTATATACGAACTTTAGTTAATAAATCATTTATCTTTCGATAAGTTCATATAATACAAATATAAAGTTTTATTTATACTTTGTAATAAGATACAATGTATTATTACCGACAAAACATCAAATTACTTAATTTTTTCTTAATTACTTAATTATAATTATTATTTTTATTATATTTGATTATAAAATATAAACATGCTATACTTATATAAATTTTAAATATGTAAATTTATTTTACAAAATATGATTATGATTTTAAAATAGTTAACATATTTGTAAATCTTATTGCAATTTTATACTAAATAAATTGTTCTTTATATGTTATAAGACAACTTATACTTTCTCCAATTGGAAAACTGTACTTAAAAAAAAAAATCACACGATATACTTATGTAATACACATATAATATTTACATAATGATTATCAGGATAGATCAGTAAGGATCAGCACTTAATTACTTCCGTTATTTTTATATATAGTTTTATAGAAAAGTTTCGAAGATTTCAAAATCACCTTTATTTGTTTAGATGAAATCATATATTTTTTTATACATTAATCGATACAGATCTATAATCTTTATAAAAAAAATTAACCTATCTATATCGAAAAATTATTAGTTTAGAAGATATTTTAATTTTATATGCAAGAAAGGTAAGGAATATAAACACAAGAATATTTCTCCGCATTTTTTGTCCCTTATACAGAGCAAAAGTATTCGCACGTTTGATGAAAAATTAACAATATTTTAAATTTCGTGAAACAAAATCGTACAACAATCCAGTTGGCTTCATTTTTTAAACTGTGAAATCTCTATTTTATTTCTTTGTTTTCGAAGATAATATCATGTAGCAGGTGAAAAAGCAATAATATTTTCGAAAATTGTAAAAATTTAGACGTTTCTGAGATCACTGAAAATTTTTTTTCAGAATTAAATTTACCATAATTTCAAAGATCGAAGTTCTCTCTTAAAACTTACTATACAATTTTTTTCGCCATTTTATTAAACTTTGAATATCAGAGTTAAACAACAAAAATTCAAAAAATCCTAACATTTTATCATTTAATCCTCATGTTTGGAGTTTAATTAAATAGCAAGAAAAAATCGTACAATAAGTTTTAAGAGATCGTGGAGACTTCAATCTTCAAGATCATGGTAGAATAAAAATACTTTTTATGTTTTGCATTTTAATTTTTACAATATTCGACAAAAAAATGTTCTTACTTGAAGCTACTATAACTATAAAGTGGCTATAAAAATAAAAATAAAACTACTATGACTTTTTGTAATGAAATTTTAACAGTTAAAGTATTGATAATTTTTCATCAAATGTGTAGATACCTTCATGCACATCTGTTGTTAGAATTTACAGAATTAAAATTAAAATATCTTCTAAACTAATAGTTTTTTTACATACATAGGTTAATATGTTTCCACAAAGACTATAAAACTACATCAGTTAATATATTGAAAAATTTAACATATAATTTCGTTTAAAAAATAGAATTGACCTTCCGAAATTCTTCAACTTAAAATTAAGATTAGTAGGTACTGCCACATTATAATTCCCTTTATATTAAACAATGTTGCGAATAAAGTTTTTTCATATCTCCAAAAATAGACAATGAAATATTAATAGATAATGAAATATTAATTCTTGCTGAATATAATAGAAAATAGATAATGAAATATTAATTCTTGCTGAAACAGTCTGTATATAAATCGAATTTCATAAAATGAGTTGAAATTCTCGTTTTATTATAATTATTGGGAGTAAGGAATGACTTCACCGATTTTAAAAACAATTTTCTTGAATCTGATAACTTGTTCATTAAGAATTGTTTATTTTTGTGAATTATTTTAAAATAAATGCAATATATCTACTTGGGTTTCGTCGGGGATATATCTATCTTAAACTTTTTAAATTAATATTTGAAGTAGGTCGTGAGGCGGCTAACAGCTTACATAAATGAAAGATATATATAAAAACATTTTCAATACTATTATATTTTATTATACTTCATTTTATTATGGATTAGATATGAATTAGATTGGATTAGATTATTTTAAATTGACACACATCGAATCGTCTCTATTCCGAATAATTTCCTCGTATACCTTTTACTTCCAAATTTTCTCACAAAATTTTAGCTTTATTAGTCGCTAAATATCCTATTGATAAACATTGCTTCTATACTTCTTCAAAATTTCTAGAGATAATATGTTTCCGGAAATGTCGCTGAAGTTTTTTGTGAATATCACAAAAAAGCAATGGTGAGGATCAACAGTAGTAAGATGTATGAATACATCCTGATAATATATGTATTTCAAGATCATTGAAATCAGTGAAGTCGCCACATTCCTAATAATTATCCATTTACATGCATGTATGCATACACATACTTGCATAACATAAAGATTATCTTTTATTTGTAATAAAAATAAAAACCTGATCATTATTTGAGTGTTCTTGTATTTTAATCGTTTGGAAAAGAATACTTTTCACCAACGGTGAATCCAACATTGCACGAAATTTAGATGTACCACATGTATCACATTTTTTTGGAATTGTGTAAACTCCTAATGATTGTTTCATTATTTTCTGTAAATTACATTTACGACAAGCAAATACAATCCATTGTGCAAGATGTTTTATGTGACCTACTCTTATTACACAGCCTCTAATCGATACTAATCTTCCTATTAAGAAAATTAAGTAAAGACAAGAATTATTTCCAGATATATTTATAATTAATAATACTCAATATTTATATTGTACACATACCATAAGAATTTGCTTTCAAATCTTGCAAAGATATAATTGGTTCATAATTTAATATTTTTATTCTAACAGTAGAGAGTGTAGTTATTATATTTATAGAGCTCAAGTTTTCTTGTGGTATTGTATTTAAGATTTGCTAAAAATACAAAACTTAATATTTCTTAAATAAGTATATAATATTATGAAAAAAAATATTATGAGCATACCTGGTGCACAGCTAATTTAAAACAATTTAAAGTATGCAATGGATTTTCATATATATCTTTTTTAAAATTCGGCCACTCATTTAAAAAAGTTTTATCATTGTATAATTCATATATGTCAATAATAAAAACTACTCCATTTTCTAAATTTTCTAACGAAAGTAGCATTAACAATCGCTGATATCTACGTATAAAACTTATTATTATTTGAATTTTTTTAACAGTATCAGAATCATTTTTATAATCTAAAACAAAACTTTTTTTAGACACAAGAACCTACCTATAAATTATTTTTATACAACCATTACTATTACCATCACTATTCAGTACATTATTAATAATAAGTAATAATAAATAAAATTCATAGATATAAAAAATGTTTTTACCTTCATCAAAAAATAGTTTCCATCCATAGTAAGGAATATCGAAATTTATATGATTATTATGTACATTTAATAAATTATATGTTTCAATAGGATCTAAAGATTGAGGTATTTTTTCATTGCATTGATTGTTCTTCTGATCTGTAAATTAATAATTATATAGATATAATATAAATGATATAATATAAATAATATAATAACGTAGTATTGGAACTTAGTCCTATGTTTAACTTTAGTCTAGTAGATTAGTTTTATTATTAAGGGACAAGATTATTATAAGGGCCAAGTAGCGGAAGAGATCCAGATGTTGGAAAAATCTTGTCATTGGGTCTGAAAAGAATGAGGAATGTAACAATATAAAAAAAAAAAGTGAGTTAGAAAGAAGGTAGAAATTAGTATAGGGTCAAGTAATTCGAACAGTTGATTTGAATTAAGAAATCATAGTTGAATTGAGTTGATAATAGAGTTGAATAAAAGAATATTTAGTTGAATTGAATTGAGAAATTATAGTTGAGAAATCACAGTTGAGTTGTACAGTCGTTATTCAGTTGAAGTTATCTCGTTTAATTGTATAAATTGTATCGCCGAATATATATACAGTTTGTGGGGGTCGTCTTAAAAACCCTGGTTACAATAGTACTGCCTACAAAACTTCTACTATAAAAGTATAATAAATTTTTCTATTGGTTATTTAAAATATAAAAATTTTATATCGTTATTAATATGTAGTAATAATATCACATTATATGGTTGAATAATATAGCTCATTGAACATTTCCTATGTATTGTCCATTATATATAATCATAGAGAAAATTATTCATAGTTTATAATTCGTAATAATACATACATATTTCGAAGAAGTTATGAAAAGAATAGCAAAAAAAAAGGCTGAAATCAGGACAAAATAATAACACGCTTGTGCACCTTAAATTTTTTATTAACTGCTTTTAGTATGTATTTGCAGTATTGTAAATAATTGTATTCCAACTTACTTTAAATCAAGGAGTTAGAAATAAGAACAAAATTAATAAAATCTAAAAAAATACTCCATATATATCCAAAATGGTCAAACTTCTACAAATTGAAAGTACTTCTTAGTATAAATACTAAGTATTCTCAGTATAAATCGAAATAATTATAATTCTCAATATAAATCAAAATTTATCGAAAAATAATTATCCTAAAATAAAACGAAAATAGAAGGATAACTGAATAATCTCAAACATTGACAAAACTTGAGAAACAATCTATATAAATAATTTGCTCATGCAAAAAGATCCTAATTCATAAAGACAACAGAAAAAATTGCTAAAATAATTATTTTGACAAATTAAAAATAGATAAAATGCATTTCATATAACACGAACATTTGGAACACCAAACATTAAAACATCGCTTCCATTTAACATCTAAGCATAGAAAAAATACATTTACAATAGGTCACAAAAGTATTCAAGCGCTTGCCATGATAAAATTTTTATATATAATTTTAAACCTTAAATAAGTAGAGAAAACAGATAATAAGTCGAAAAAAATAACCAAAGATATGTAAATTTAATTGATCGGAAGTAGAGAAAACAGATAATAAGTCGAAAAAATAGCCAAAGATATGTAAATTTAATTGATGAATAACTGCAAGAACATGTTGCTCACATTATATGAAAAAATTGACTTTCTCAGCACGATAATATATTCATTCACGCAAGTATGACAGAAAATATATGGACATATTTAGTCACGTGTGAAGAAAGACAACAATTTAAGGGAGTAGAAAAATTAAAATTGAAAATTATTAAAGAATAATATAAAAAATTGAAAAAGCATAAATCGAAATATTTTAAAATTCTGCAAAATAAAAATGGAGTTACAAAATATTATTATTCATAATACAAACATGTTTTCTATATTTTGTACTATATTTTACCAATTTTGGCATTCGTTTATATTTATATTTTTTTTCATAATTACGTTCTATAAAAACGATTTTCAATAAACGATTAGGCAACACAAAATATTTATTTTCTTGTATTCAAAAAGAAATAAAATATTAAGTAAGCTATTATTTAAAGGGAAGAGATGTCCATTCTTTTTGTGATTTTTCATTTTATAGCACATTTTTAAAATTGTATTTAGTAGTCCTATAGTCCTAGTTATGACTAAAGAACTATTAAATACAATTTATCATAATATCTAAAATATCTTCGTGAGATAGCGTTAAGTATATTAGTAATATTGAAAGTTAATTTTCTGAATAAAGCTATTTTGTGACATTCCCTATTTTATTTTCTTATCCTCCATTTTATCCCATATCACGCATATAAATAATTCTTTATGAAAACATAAGATACATACAGTGTTTAATATGTAAAAATTATATACGTGCAACTGCTTACTAATGTTATTTACTTTAAAAGTACTATTTATAAATAACTTTTAAATCATATTATCCACAAGTAAAATTCAAAATATTCAGCAGTGATGTATTGGTTGTCTGGAAAGTTCGTGCCGATTAATAGTAGACTAGATGGAATTGGAACATGTCTGAATATGTCAAAGTTATTGAGAACATATTGTGATTTGTGTACACATTCACAGGCGATAACGCATCTTTAGAAAAAAGTTGCTTCAAATAAATTGCTTTTAGACACTTAATTTAGACGCTTTTCTATTATCGGAAAGGTGATTTCGACTTTAAAGGCTAAAAACGCTCGGGTACACATTCCACCACTGATGATGACCAAATCAAAATCACAAAATCAACTGATCGAGAATAACCGGCGCTACATGACACGTGAATTAATAGAGATACTAAAAATATCGAAAACCACTGTCCACGAACATTTAGTAAAGCTTGATTATGTAAATCGCTACGATGTATGAGTTCCGCACCATTTGATCGAGAAACATTTAATGGATCGCATCTCTATCTGTGACTCGCTGTACAAACGCAACAAAAACGCACCGTTTTTGAAGCAATTAATGACGGGCGGAAAAATCAATGTTGAGCGGAAAAAGTCCTAAAGTAAGCGAAATAAACCATCATTACTACCCCCAAAGCCGGTTTTCATCCGAAGAAAGTAACGCTCTATGTCTAGTGGGATTAGAAAAGAATCTTGTATTTATTATGAGCCAAACGACCAATCGATAAATTCAGATACTGCTCGTAACTGGACGAAACGAAAAGATTATGCAGAATTAGCTAACAGGAAGGGCCTCATATTCCATCAGGATAATGATAGACCTCATGTCTATTTAACTACTCAACAAAAATTGTTGGAGCTTGGCTAGAACTGGTGGTGTCCTACCCGCCATATTCACCAGACATTGCACCTTCAGAATTTCACTAATTCCAGTCTGCGAAATTCTCTTAGTGACAAGAATTTCAACCCTTTGGTCGACATAAAAAAACCACCTTGTGAAATTTTTCATTAAAAAACCTGAGAAATTCTAAAAGGATGGAATCTTCAAGTT
Organism: Heterotrigona itama; assembly: GCA_903986555.1. Lineage (NCBI taxonomy): Eukaryota > Metazoa > Arthropoda > Insecta > Hymenoptera > Apidae > Heterotrigona > Heterotrigona itama. The sequence continues at coordinate 63,269 of CAJDYZ010000767.1, forward strand.
GCATCAAAGATGAAGAAAGATTGTAGAACAAAATGTAGAACACATGATTGAATAAATAAACATCAACACGTTGCATTAAAATGTTGCCTTTGAATTTTCTTTAAAAATCGACACGACCTTTTCAAATAACTCAACGATTATAACGACGATTTCGTCACGTCACACGTTATAAATATTATAAATATTATATAAATATTTTATTATATCATATTATATTATATTATATTATGTATAGAAAAATAAAAATATATAAATAGAAAAATAAAATTTGCTGTCGATGGTAAAACACAGAGGCAGCAAAAGAAAGCCCAAATCTCTTCATTAACGGAATTTTAAACATCTAAATATAAATATCTAAATAATATAAATATCTAAATATTTTAAAATAAAATTTAAACAAAAACGTAAATAAATTTGGTTTATAGAAAAATTTTCATTTTCAACAAAATTACGAAATAATATAAAAAAAATAGTAAAAACAATAAAAATATGAAATAATTTCATATGTTAGAAATTAATTTAGAAAAAAATTATTAATAATGAAATTGACTGTGATTAATGCCGCTGATTATTATTAAAAATAACTTATATGTTTTGAAATTTTACTCGCATATATATTTCTTGTTCTAAGTAAGCATATAAAAGAAATAAAAAACAAAATTAAATACATGAGATCTTTTATTGATTAATCTTTTACTGATTAAAATTAACCTGAAAGATTAATAAAACAAATATACATTTCTCTTATAAAATAACTGTGAACTGCGAACTGTGGATATATGGACTGTAAACATACGAAATATTCTGAATTACTCCATCAAAATTTAATAAAAGAAAATTTAAGTGTAACTACAAAAATCCTAAGAATAATAAGGATATTATATAACTTCATAGTATATCAGAAAATATCAGATTTTTGAATATTAGTATTGTTACAATGCAAAAACAGATACAAAAGCATAATTTAAAACATAAATATCGGATCATAAAAATATAACAGTGATTAACTGCTGCATATTCATTAATAGAAAAACTTAAGAACTCGATAGATCTTATAACAATAGTACAACATTAGTAATGAAATATTACGAACAATTCATAAACTTAGGTCTTAACATCATTATATGTCATATGAGATGCAACTGAATATTATTAAATATTACAAAAACGTGTAATAATAAATGATATGTTTAGAGATAAAGACAAAAGAACGAATGAGAATAAATGAGTATATGTATGAATGTCAAAAAGATAGAGAGAACTGTAAATGGAGGTAAAATAAAAAATTTATTCTGTCATTTCTATTCATTTCTATTGTCAGATTTTTTTTTTTAATTTTATTCATAGATATTCTTAATCCTTAAGTACACAATTTTTTTTAAGCCACATTTAGATGATGATATGATGATATAGAACGTTACAAATTTGCAACGGTATGTATTTATGGCTTAAAACTTGAATATTTCGATTGTTGCAATATTGTTTTGTAGATAAGAATCCAATACATAAATTCCAATTCTTAGTGATTACAAATGGTTCTAAAGACTTCCATGAATAACTTTATAAAAACAACAAAAAAGTACGACCGTGTTAAGATATACATTGTTGAAATTAACGATATGACTATAGTCAAACTTTCGTTTCAATGTCTTTCAACGCCTAATTTTAATTTTAAATTTAATTTAAATTTTGATTAAATATTAATTTAAATTTTTGTGATTTACATCACATTAAAAGTGAATTAAAAAATAGGTGTACAAGTTAACTAAAAAATATATTTTATTGCACACTATTATTATTATGAAGCTTTATTTTAAAACTAAATGCCATCATCTAATATTAATTCTGTTTTGTAAGCAAGTAAGTTAATTCAATAAATCAATTAATAAAAATAGATCGGTTAATTAAGAAATAAATTATGAACGTTGTTCGAAAAAACAATTTTCAGGAAAATAATCATTTTAATTTATTCTTCCACGATCAAAAATAAATAAAAATGAAATTTTTTGTTATGGTTTCTAAAAAGTTACTAAATAAGAAAAGAGAAGATCTAAACATAAAGGAAGAAGATCTTTTATCTTATTAAATATTATGCAACTTCTTTCGTAAAAGATTTATAAAAAAAAAAAATTAATAATAACAACTGTCAGTAGACTAATAAATCAAAATTTAATCTTATTGGATAATGTGGCATTTAAATTATTTTATGCGATACGTAAATCTTGTACACTTATACTTTGAATAATACGTTATCTGAATGATCGTTCCCAATTGTAAGTGTGTGTGTGAATCTTAATTTATTTTTATGTATAATGTAAAATAAAATTATAAACGATAAAATAAACAAAGATTTATTCAATTATTGTTAAATTTCTAATTTTAATTTTAATTAACATTTATTATTGATTAGCAGAATATAAAAATGTATTACAATTAGTATTGTAGAAAGTCTTAATTGAATATTAATATAATATAATATGTTATCATACGTGTATAATACAGACATACGGACAAATATATACATATTTTTATATTTATCTTATCGTTCTGTAAGCATTTATTAATTATAAAAATAGTATTCGAAAAAGTGTTCGAAACAAAAATATTTACACTAGGCATATCACAATAATGCGGACTTCTGTATATTGTACAGATAAAATCTATGTTCGAACAACAAAGACTCATTGAATTTTCAAACGTTTCAGGTTTGTGAAAAAAATGACCACATTTGTATCAAGTATATTTAAAAAGATTATAGAAACGGAGCGATGATAATTGATTTTAAGTTAATGATTATAATTTTATGATATTGTTGTATATGTATTGTATATGTATATGAAAATCAATGAATAAATCTAATAAAGTTCCTCCAAATTCACAAACCATAAACATTTAACAGTTGAATTAATCTTGTCATCTTTAGTATTTTTTGAAATACTAAAGAACTTCCAACTGTGGTATTTCCAATAAATTTAACATATTTAACATATATATCTATACATATGTTTATTCTATGTATATTCTCAGAATTCAAAATTTTTCACAATAACGGGATCTTTTATTAATAAAAACAAAATTTTTTATTAATTTAATAGCACCATTTTGTAAAGCAACATTCAATTTTGGTTATAAACATCTTTTTCTATCTACTATAATTTTACATGTAGAATATAGAGTAACACCTATTTTCATTCGAGAGGTATTTTTTATCAACCAAAAAGGAACAAATAAAAAGAATTATTTTATATTTCTCTTGTGGTTATGCTACTTGTGTCTATGCTACAAACCTACAAAATTTTTGAAAAAAATCAGAATTTTTTGACTACCGAGATTCTCTTGTACGCCAAATAATTCTCTGTAACATTGCTATTGAATTGACATAAATTTCGCATATATTACATACACATATACAAACATACATATACATACATATGTTTTGAATTCATAAATTGTGAAGCTAACACTATCCACTGATTTAATAGTGTCATTTAGAAAAATGACATAACTTCGTATTTTTCAAATGCATGAAATTCCAAATTTTATATTTGAAATTTATCATGACGATTCCTAAAATTTCATCACAATAGACTGCTTTGGAAGAATGTCCTTTACTATGTATACTACATGTACATGTACTATGTACATAATCACTATAATAATAAATAAATCACTATGACAATTAATTTTTATCCAAAAATTTAGCAAAAGAAATTAGTTTCTCTTAAATATTTCTATAAATATATTAAAATTGTATTTATAAGATAAATGTAATAAGATTGTATTTTTATTTTTTAGACATTATCATACTAAATTTTTTTTCCAATATTTTGTCTCGTTTTCTTCCAAATATTTATGCACTCCCCTTTGTATATTTTTTCATATTCATAATATGTATAATATAATATAGACATTATAAAACTTAATTACAAAAAGAAAATATCTAGAAACACAGTGATTTATCTTCAAATATTATTTAATACTTCCTATATTTCAAGTTTTTTAAACATTATTGTATTTTTTATAAAATTATAAAGTAAATTTTATTTTCTAAATAATCAAATAGGTGTAACATAATAATATGATTATATACAATGAGATGACATTCTCAAAGCTAATAGGAATATCTAAATTAGAAAACATTTTCTTGAACATATTAATAGCAGCATTGCTATTGTCACAACTATTACAATTTTTAATAGAAACATAGAATAATAGAATAATTATATTATTTTTTATGTTATTTAATATACAAATTAGAATATAAGAAAAGATGATATGAAAATACAAATTTTCTTTATAAAATGTTTTTATTTTTCTTTGTATTTTCTTAATCATTTATCATAGAAATAAATATCTGAAAATAACTATTGTTTGTTCTTAATTATTATATGTAGATTTTGTACCATTTTTCACATAGTAAATTAATTTTAAGTAGTAAATTGTTTCAATATGTTAAAAGCCTTATATGTGCTATTGCAATTATTCTTCCTTTTAATTATTCTTTTCTTTACTATAATATATGTCCATAAATTAATATAGTAAATTAATATATGTTCAATAAATTAATATCGACATAATTAGCCATACATTCAATCCAATTAATTGGAGACAATAATTAAAATAAAGATTCAAAAATATTAATCAAAAATCTGTTACAAAAATCTTTATTTGTATTTTATAAATCATGTCAAAACATAAAAGCATTAGACATAAATGTAACATTATTTATGACATTAAAAAGCATTAGTAATATTATAACAATGTCAAACATGTCAAACATATCTAATAATTTCATAATTTAGAAACTTGTATCAACACTTCCATTTTATTTAAAGTAGTATTTTGAATTGTAAATTATTAAGCTTACCTTGATAATTTTCATTAGATATAAAAAACAAATGATGTAATGTAATAACATATTCCTCATTTCTTCTTTTCACATATAATGAAAGTAAAACTATATAATACAATACCCACTAAGAATAACCACTATTTCAAAAAACGTTTCAAATAATAAAACAAAAACCTAACTTATATACAAAAGACAAATATAATTATATATAATTATATTTAATTATATTTGACTACATTATTTAGAATTTTGTTTAGAAGGTTTGCTAAAATGAAAAAAAAGTATCTTACTGTAAGCTTTTGATGACTTCTTACGGGAATGCCATTTATTTTTATACGTAAAATTTTTCGATTTTATATTACTCATATTTATAAATATTTAATACATAAAACCACAAAAAATACTTTTAACTAATAAAATATGTTCTATTAATTTCATAGATATATTATAGCTATATATATGTACAACTTGTCACTTTTAGCATTTACTATATATATATATATACACACATGTATATAACTTGATATCTTCAGTTTTCATTAATTCACTGTAAAATACTTTGAAGAAATTTAACCACAGTTAAACATTCGCAGTTGTAACTTCGAAAATAGTTGCTTAAACATCATTTTATATCATTGATCAAAGATAGAATAGACTGGACATGAAATGGGACTTCGTGTTTCAGAATCTGAAATACCGACCAGGAAAAAAAATCACTAGTTTTTTAGCGTATCGTTGACTAGTATCACTGCCTAAATTACAATTAGTCAATGCTAGTATCATTGGCTTTACATTTCGATATTGAAAATTTGACAACACTGTAATGAGTCTCACGAATCATATTGCTGGCGTATTTACTAATTTCCCAACTTATTGTTGTTTAAACGTAGAATGCACTTGTAGGTACAATAATCGATAAATAATAAAGTCACCGTACTAAAGGAAAATTTTATAATTTATTTTAACGTTTACATGATACAGAATTT
>CAJDYZ010000767.1:93059-108563 GCA_903986555.1 Heterotrigona itama
CTATATAACTTGTTTGCCCTTGTATTACTATATAACTTTTGAAGCAAATGAATTAACGTGTTCGGGAACATATGCGCCTCGCGGTTTCCCCTTAAATAATCGCTTGGGGTTACCAGAAACCAAATATTTAAAACATACATTACGCAATGCGCCCTCAAATAGAATTTTTGCCCGGAGCTATTCGTTAATCAATGAAACAAATTATCACTTTCCTTTAATACAATTAAAAATTAGAAAAAAACATTCTGTGAAGATTTACAAAGAATTTTTAAGTATGAATTCTAACGTTTCTTGATTGCTGAATTACCTTTCCACTTATCGAATTAATATTATAATTATTAATTAGATGTATTTATTCATATTATTATTTTCAATTATTTCTCAATAATACATTTATTAAATTTATTTATTAGTTATTATTAATATTAGCTGTGCAGTCTAAATATTTTTATACTTCATAAGTGTAAATTACTTAGAAGTTAGAATTTACAAGGTTACATTATATTTTGAATTTTGCAGTTTCTGATTATTATTATTATTATTATTATTATTATTTAAGTTTAAAATTATAGCCTTATAATAATAATTTGATATTATTATTTCACCAGGTCGCTGTAAACAATCTCTTGCCCGATTGGCTGGCCACTCGGGAACCACATGCGACTATCACCCTCGGAATCTGCGATCGACGGTGTAAGAAAATCGTCAAGCCCATAGACACCCGGAGAATTTATCAAATTTCTGTCTCAGGCGTAACGATCCGAGCGGCTTGAGCGGGAGGGAGGCGCACAGCGAGAACAGACATCGAAGCTAAGGGTTGGCGGCCGTGGGTGGGTGCGCGAAAGGCGGACGGGCCGCTACATCCGCAAAGCTATTATAACCGCTCGAGCGAATCTCTATTAAAACGTGTTTACACTGGCTTAGGGGTTGACTCAGGCCACCCCTCCTGGTCCTTGGTTTCAGCCAACTCCGCTCCTTCGTACTCATGCCTGCAGAGACTCGTCTATGTATGCGTGTTCCTAGCACGAGGTAGGCGATGGTGTGTGAGTGGCCGGGCCACACGCCAACACCAGCGCACAGTAATGCCTATCTAATTGTCGCGTGTATGAATAGTGAATCCCGAAGCACTCGAGGCTATGAGCTGGATCCAAGCTAACATAAGGGGAGAGCCATATGAGCTAATCTATATTATGATAGCCCGAGCCGCGGGCACCTCCATCCTCAACCCCGTCTCTGCCCACCCCCCCAAGGGCCTGGTCGTCGTATGTACTTCACCGCTCGGTGCCTTCAAGAGTCTGTCCATGACGGGGCGGCCGCTTTTCCACCCTAACGGCACGGCGGCTTTATTATTACCTAACCGCAGCGCCGCGCTCTCCCTGACGAGGTTACTTCGCCGCGCGGATCCTCGCCCGCGCACACTCTTTCTTCAAATATGTAAGCCTGGTCGTTCGACTTCGCCCTACTTTGCTCAATAAGTAATCGTTTTGTAACAGGATGACGGTGAATACGGCGGAGCTTGTTCGTCAGGAATCGTTCTTTCAAGTTTCCTCCATTCTTTGCGTTTGGTAATGAGATCCCGGTTCTGACATATTTAACCTCCGAATAGTAATGGGTGAAATTACTTATTTTGTACGCCGTCTAACGTTTGTATGATAAATACTGAAAAGTTAGAGAAAAAAAATAAGATACTTTATTTCCTGCAACAGCTTACTTGCAATATTAATAAATTAATCATTTCCTCAAGGAAGAAGAAAATACTAACGAGTCAAAAACAAATATCGAATTATAATATGTAACACGAAATTTCTCATTGCTTTTGGTTTGTAATTTCTTTACTCAATAATTTAGTAATTTCATTAATATTAATTGCAACTATAGCTTTCTGCCTTAATAAAGTGACTCAGTCATCTTTGCTCTTTTTTCTCTTAAATAAATGAATTAACGTTATAAGTAAATGATAAATTTTCATTTCTATGCCTGATCGCAATTAAATAATAATAGATAGAAATCGTAATGTCTTATAATTGTATTCATTGTCAGTTAATATTTACATTTCTTTTGACCAGCTCTTTTACTCTGAAGGTTTACTTTGGAGATATTATGATATGTAACATATAGGGTGTATAAAATGTACGTCTTCTTCTTTCAAATGTGTATGTCAAATATGAAAATGTCTTATAATTCTGTCATTCTATGCGAAACCGTGATTTGAGGTTCAGAATGAAGAAAGTTACACAGAAAAAGAGAGTTGTTGAGAGGCTTTTAGTCACGGAAATGATGTTGTCACGAGCCTTTTTCCGTTGTTCTCTTTCGTCTTTCTTGTTCTCTTACATAAAGCATGCGATTGAAGATTGATAATTCTTTTTGACAGAAGTAATGAATAATTTTTTATTTTTACTTTTTCAATGTTTAGAATGCAATTTATTGATATTTTGGAATTTGCTTAATAATTTAGTTGATTTTCTAAGTAAAAGTTAATTAATTTTACAAATGTATCTAAAAGATTATTCGAATATATTTACACTTACAAAGTCTTTTATATAATAATAATAAATTAAAATCGAATGTCAATCAGTAATTTGCAAATTTCGATTGTTTCAACACTTCATTAGTTCATAAATAGATAATGAGAAATTCATACTTTCACATTCTATAAGTTTAAATTTTAAAATACAACAGTAAATGAAGCAGTAGTATTTATGTTGTGTCCAGAGAAGATTCTATTGAACATAAAAGTAGTTTCTAAATGATTTAAAAAAGACATTAGTTATCGAGGATGAAAAACTACGAGGATAAATACGTACGTCCAAATCCACGAAAAAAATTTGTACATATCGTACAACTATTATAATATGATAAACTTGTGGCAAGAAAGAGTCTTCATTTATTTGGTTTCTATAAAATATTGAATAAGTAGATATTCTTACAGACGAAATTCTTAACAAAAATTTGCACTTAAAAAGTCTTTTGAACATTTATAGCTTTCTTGAAAATACTATCAATTAAATTTCGACTCATCAAGTTTGATGTATTTTAACTATTGTAAAATAATGTTATAATAATTACGATTAAAATATTTAGGCGATTTTTGTTGATAATTTGTTTTTTTATATAAATAATAAGTTGTTTTTTTCTTTTTTGTAAATATAGCTTTTCGAATATATTAGTTCTATGAGCAACATTTTCGATTTTAATAAAAGGTGTATTCTAATTCGATGTACATTCATATTTCGCTTTAGTATATAATATATTATAATTATATCATAACCATAACGAAACAATTGATAAAACATCGATTTCAGCAACGAAGGTTTATTTATTAATATTATTTAAAAGTCTTTCAATAATATTCTTATTTCATATTAAAATATTTATAAGAATAAAATACTCTTGTAAAATCCGTTAATTCAGTTAAAAATGATTTTTTTTTTTGTTATATCAAAACAAGTTGCACTATTTCAAAGACTCCATCAATGGATAAAGAGAAATTTTTTCACAGTTATCTGTTTTACGAAAATTATCGGTAATTTTTTAAACGATACCGTATATTTTATTTCAATATACTTATAGAGCATGAAAAACCAAAGTGAACGATCATTCTATTCAGATTATTTAATCTCGAGATATTTGCGTCCAAAGACATTAAGAATTTTCTAAATATATGTAATATATAAATATGCAGCAGAGCGAGATATTTGAACGTAAACATTAGATATTATTCAACGAATGTCACAACGAATGGCTGCCTTTCAGTTTTTGTTCAATATTTGTCGAAGTATCACGGTTGTCGTAAGAGTTTCCAGAAAAATGTAAAAATAAACACTTTGATCATCACTTCCAGTAACAGTGTGATATTAAGAAAATTGTTAATATTTTTAGATGTAAATATCTTAAGATTAAATAGTCTGAATAGAAGAATCATGGAAATAATTGTTGCATTTGTATTTTCATGCTCTGTAAACATATTTTAAAAAAATATACAGTACTAATCTAAAAATCTAAACTTTGAAAATTCCACACACGCAACAGAAAATGCGGCAGATATTTAAATGATCTTAGCGAAGATATCCTGTAAACAAAAATTTAGTACAACATTGATTGAACATAAGAAAATTATATTTTAAAATTCCATACGGACGTTTGAATAAATATTCCCATCGTTATATTATAAAGTACCCGTTTAACAAACATCATAATCTTCAAAACAGTATTTTGCTGATATTTGCGCGAAAACACGAATCCACTGAAACCAGTGCCAGCGTCATTAAAAATGATGTCACTGTCAGTTAAGCATCCCCTTAACATCGTTCCTCTTGTCTTTACATTCGACAAAGAGGCTCGAAGTGTTGTAAGCTTCTGTTAATTTATCACGACGGAAGTCGAGGGTTGGAGTTGCTCGTCGTAATATCACCCCCGCTCGTCCTTTTCTTGCCACCGGAGCATCGTCTTCTCCCTTCCTTCCTTTGCGCAAGCATTCCTTCCTTCCGGTCGATGCAAGCATTCTATTCTATATACAAAAGACCTAATAGCGGTAAACGTTTCAGAGGGTGCTCGCTAATGTTCCGACTGCTATTAAGGCGCGTACACACGTGACACGTGGCCACCAGTGGCAAAAGAATGAAAGAATAAGGTGTTAAGATAAAATGTTGCTAATACACTAGAGCAAAGGGATGAAATGTCCCTTTTATATATTATGTATTCTCTATTATATATATATGTGTGTGTGTGTGTGTGTGTGTGTGTGTGTGTGAGGTAGGATGAGGTAAAAAAGAATCAAAAGTAGTAGGAGGAATATTTGCATTTCTGTATTTGAAAATGATAATTTGATACTTTAAATTGTTTATTTATTATTCGAACAGTGATTGTCTCAATTGCTTCCCAATTTGAATATAAAATATATCAGCTTTTTAATCTAATTAAAAGTGTCAAGTTGTCTACAAAGTAATATCTGTTTTGAAATAACAACAATATAAATACATTTTTAAATTTTTTAAAAATTTGTATTAGGATTGAAATTATTATATAATTATATAATAATATCTATAATTATAGTATTATATTATTAATTATAATATTACAATTATATTATAAATAATTTGTAATTATTATATTATAATTAGGTATATATAAATTTAATGATATTTATATGAAAAATGAAATCAAAATGAAAAAATATATTTTAGAACGTTTCATATAGTTTTTTTTTTTTATTGATATAATTAATTTTATATTAACTTTGGTATATATTCAATGGGTGGTCAAAAGGGTATATAAATCAAATTTTAGTCAAAATAATAAAACAATTTCAAAAAAATGTGAGACATATTAATTTTCGCGAATTGAAGTCTAATACTTTAAATTTTACACTGTACTTTAAATTTAATGTTTCTGTGCAAACTAACGGTTCTAAATTCTACTTATTTTTCAGTATAATCGCTATCCCTATTTAAACATTTAACAAAAGTTCCTGTATATTTTCATCAATCACGAATACACATAACTTCTTTTTTATGCATTTATGGAAAATTAAAAAGTACAAAAATATATGCAAAAATGTATACAATATCGAAAATACAGCACACGTCACAATATCTAATAAGTAGGTACAACTTCCTAGCTAGATTCCATTAATCATATTTATAAAAATATAAATTTGCACGAATATCCGCAGTCTATACATAATCATTATTGCACAGTGTAATGCGCAGAACTGCATTATTGCAGTTCTGCAATGCGCCACTCTCTTAAAAACTCTTTCGAATTCGTAAAAGGATAAAGTGATCGTTCGAAGCCAAATATTGTTGTAATTCGAGGAGGAATTTTTCTTGAACGATTGTTTTCAGCACATTCAAAAAGCACTTTGTTATTAGTAGGATTCTGAATTCTTCTTTGTGTCATATCAAATGTATGAAATACATTTTACACGACAATATTAATCATTTTTTAAACAAGAATTTTAGTAGATTTATGTCAACGTAAAGTAAAAAATACCTAATCTTTTATTTTATTGTTTTACACAACTCCTAGCGAATCCTATTGTATATATTTATGTATATCTCTTTTATCATAACATAATTAATGATCTTTATGTAAACTCATATTTTTATTAGTAGAATTTAAAAGATGGAGTGCAAATAGAAAACTGTTTTACATTTTAAATATTACTTTATTTTTGATATCTTATATATTTTTGTATATTGCGTGCATTTCATGCATTTTTATATTCTTCAAGTTTTCTACAAATGTATAAAAATCCACGGTCTACCTATGAATTTACAATACAGACATGAACGTTACTAATTGAGGTTTATATTTATTGATAATATATAAATAATATTAACAATATTTATTTTACATATTTTACTACGTATTACATTTATATATTTTATTATTATAGTATTTATTTATAATGTTATATAATATTTTTTAATACAAAATAATTTTACTCGGTTATTATACATATATAGATGATGAATTGGGGGCATTTAGAATACAGAGGGCAATTAAGCCAATTGAAAACATGCTGATCAACTTCACAAATTGAAATATAATAAAAAATTACAATTACAAGCATTATTTTTTTTCAAATTTAGACTGAAACTCATGACTATTTATATTACCTCTCGGTAATAAATAAATTTGTGAAAATAGCAATCGACTATAAGATAAGTACCATAAATATTTAAAACCGTGAATAAGCAGATATTACTCAATTATCGCACAAAAGAATTCACATGAGTCCAAATACCAAAGTCCACTATAATCTATCAACCGATTCGAGCTGCCGTCTTGAAGCTGCCCATCGAATTTCTCGATGAATTACCTTCTCGAGCCAGCAGGAATTCGGAACAAATGGCACGTGACCGTGGAAAGTCTGTTCCGCCAGTGGATATGGTTAAGTCCAACGTATCTAAGGGCGCGTAATCGGGTGGGCGTCGCGCAACGAAGGGGAAGTGTATGGCGGCATTTGGGAGCGTCGAGACGCCGGACATCGCAATCTCAACGTCCCGCCCAGCCCTCTTCTTTTCGTACCACTCGACGTCTACCATTGTGATGGTAATATCTCCGAGTATAATAGCCGGGGTTCAGATTTATCGTGTAGTCATCCTGGAATTAGCTTTTCTACTCGGTGATCTTCATTGAGAGCCATTGTCTCTCTCTCTATTCTTCGCTACGTCGTAGCGCAAGCAACCTTCATTTATTATCCTTGCGAATCTTCCCGGTTTATTTACGCCGACATATCGTTTTACATGAATTCGTTCGTGGGTATTTGGATTCCAGGTCCACGCGAAACATCGACAATCGATTTCTGGCGTTATGTCAAGCTTTCGTAACGTCATCGACGCCAGATTTATTTTAATCGCGCGATTAATGTCGTGTAATGAGATTTGTTTGAAAATGTAATTGGGATGAAGTGTCAGCGAACGTAACGTGATGCTGTATGAAACTGTTAAATTATTGCCTCGTTGCTTCAAGGTGTAAATAGAGTTTAAAATTGATCGGTTTATCGGCGAACATCGAAAATTATTAAATCTAGATTTGTTTCACTGATATCCTAACTTTGCTTAGGACCTTTTTTCTTGTATGATCATTATATAAACTCCGAATTTTACAATTTAATACAATTTCATCGATTTATGAGTGTATAATTAAAGGAATACAGCCTAAATAAAAATTGAATATTAGGTAGAAGTTTAATGTTTGGAACAAGGCCAATTAGGTGTGATATATTAATGGAAAGCTTATCACTAAAGAGACTCATCGCATCGGTAGTAGAATTTTATTTTCCTTTAGAATTTTATGACAGTTTACACGGGAAACAGGTACAATTACGCCTTTTTTGCATATAAATTAATTTTATTATTATTCCATTTCGAGTATCGATATTGGTATGGGCCCGCAAATGCACATATATGCAAGTTTCTTTGGTAAAAAAAATGTTAAACAATCGTTAGATCCCTTCAAAGGAATGATTGTCTAGCAATTCCTGAATGATGTTTACGCAAATTATATGTAAGTGACATAATTATATTATTTTCTCTATGTAAGTTAAGCTCGTTACAAAAGTAGCCATAATTTTTAAATGGGAAGGATCCGACGTATCTGACACCTATCAATAGATTCTTTTATTGATAAGTTTTCTCTATAATATATTGCTTTAACGAGCGTTGTCCCAAATAGTAAATCGAATATTACAGTTTGTAGATATTCTATATAGATATTCTATATAGTAGGTTAAATGCAATCTATATTTTTGCATTTTTAAATTTTCTATAATTACATAAAATTCGATTTTGTTTTCAAGAAAATCAAGTTTGAAATTCTAAATTCATTTCATTGGTAGGAATGGATAATTGACACGAGATAATTCCATGTATGAAAATAAAGTAAAAGAAGTAGAATAAAATTTTTCCAAAAGATAATTTACGAGAAAATTAAATATGGAATTTTATCCATATATATATATAACGATAAAAAATATATTTGAAGCCAATTCTTAACTAAACATATTCAAAAATGAAATTTCAAATGGAAAAATTTTATTTTACATTTTTCACTTACTCTCTCGCATAGAATTATATTTTATTGATTATTTGCTTCAATCCAATCTGGAATTAGTCAAATTCAAATTTAATTTTTTCAAAAACGAAGTATTGAGTCTGAAAATATTATTCTTTCTTTCTGACTTATTTTTCACATAGAATCACTCTTACATGTATCATCAATTACATGTATACATTATGTATATGTTAGTATGTACTTGTACTCTTGAAGGAATAAACAACAGAGAAAAAGAAATGCAGAGAAATATTATTCAGAACAGAATATCTGAATTCGCGCAAAATTCTAGATTATATCGAACTACAAAGCTGGCTCAAAAATTTCAAGATGTTTTTGTATAGAATTACAATTTTATTGAATGATACAAGCACCGTTTGATGACTTATTCATATCTATTCATATCTTCATAAATATACGATGTCTTATATTTAGAATATTTATACTGCCAGTCAAAAGTCTTATGGCATTTTTTACTCTTAATATTTAGTATTTTTTTTATCGTAGATAATAAAATGTCCAAAATGCGCGTGTATTTTAAAATACAATTATTAGTATATCAATAATTGTTAATAATATATTAATAATTTTTAAAATTTTAAAATGTATAAACAGTAATTGTTTTAAAACTTTCGAATGATGATATACATATTTTTCATAAATGAACAAGCATCTGCAATTTAATAATTTGCATTTCACTTATTTCAAAATATTCGTTTTCCATTAATCTCTAGGACCACGTTCCACATCTCTCCATAGTAACAATCGTTCCAGCAATACACCAATGCATCCTCGAATCGTTCTGTTGGATAAAGGAGGAGGGGGGGGGAGGGGTAACAGTAGAGGGAAGGATGAAGAGGCACGATAGACACGCTACAGATACCGGAAGGCAGGAGCCGAGGTTAGGTTGAGGGCGCCATTACGTCCAGCCACCCTTCGGTCCTCCACTTACCCCTAACGACGTTCCGGGTAAATAAAAGTTGATTTCTTTTCCCTCTCGCTTCTCTTACTACGGCTGCCTGGTTCTTACCGTCCCACATCCACGTTCAGCCGGCTGCCTAAGCATCCCTCTGTGTGTCTCGTCCCTCCATTTCACCGCTTTATCTCTTTAGGTGCCTTCCGCCTCATCAGCCGGCGCAGGCCGTTCCTCAATGTCTTTCTGCCTACGCTCCACTCGTGCCAGTCGATACGAAAATCTTCGTTTTCTACTGGCGATCCTTCCGCTGTTAATTGGCGGATGTTAGAAATCGGTTCCGGACGAGAATCAAGTATCTCTCGATACCTGACACGTACCCGTATATAGGAGCATAGGAATCTGATGATTTTTCTTAAATGTAATAGAGTTTTAAGTTTCAATTTTTCAATAATTTTTATATCAATACAAAGCTGTTATTTTATTTTTATAAAGGTAACTTTATTAAAAATCTAGTAAAAAATTGAAGGTGCGCTACTTTCCGAATCATTTTATCAGAAATCGTTGCAATTGTTAACTGTTGTTTCAAATTTTATGTTTACGAGTCAAGGAGCATAAAGTCTGTTCTCCAAGTAGCTTTATAAGTATATAATAATGAGTTAAATCGAGCAAGAGAAAGAGATAAAGAATATTGTCATATCTAAATGTCAAATTAAATGTTCAGGAAATATTTCACGCAGTACTATCATTGTTTGTTGAAACAATTGATGGTATTTGATATTAGAAAATCAGATTTCTCTGCTTCATCCTGTAAAATGAAATAATTTCTAGAATAATTTTATAACATCATTAATTTTGGAGATAAACAAATTTTATTTATTATAGACTTCTCGTTAATCTTCTTATAAATGCAAATTTTTGAGCGTTCTAAAAATTTCTACTATTCTTTTATTCTACTTTCTACTTTCTAGTATTCTAGGAAAATCGTTTTGTATTTTTTTTAAATACTATTTTTTGAGTTTCAGAAAAGACAATGCTTCTTTTATAAGAAATTTATCCTCTAGAGATTTTTCTGATTTTAAGAGTTTTATTAATGCAGATGAAAATGAAACTAATATAATGGACCATTCCATTTCACTATATTTATGAACAAAAAGGTGTAATAAAAATAAATCAATAAGAATTGCCAAAAGTATTATTTATGTTATCTGAAATTTCAAGAGCTTCGTTAACACTATTTCAGTCTTCAAATCAGATGCATCGACAATAAAAAAACAAATTTGAGAAATAGGTAAAAGTTTATAGATGATAAATTTAATGAATATGTGGATATAAAATGTTACTTGCTTTTCGGCCAAAAATCACTATCATTGAAAAAGAATACATCATGCAAAAAGAACTACTCGTAATGGAGTAAAAAAATTTGCTTTTATTTAAATAGGTATTCTAATAACAGATGATGATAAAACAAAATAAAATCAGACATGTTTTAGTAATAATCAATAATGATTTATTAAGATGTAAATATAACCATTTTAAAAATTAAAAAGAATTGAAGAATTAAAAAGAAATTGATTTCCAAAACAAATTATTAATAAACTATATAGAATTTCTCTATTATTGATTTCATTTAGTATTTTAATAGTGCTTCTTCCTTTGCATTTACATCTTTTATAAGAAGAAAAAGAGGGATTAAATTAAGAAATAGAATCTCTTCTCTGTAAATTAATTTCATGGTAATATCAGCTAACGAGTAGAATCTTTTCTCTTATTTTATTTCTCTGAAATAAATATCTTCCTAACGACAGCAGCAATGTTCCGATCCTAAATGTTGATAATTTCCGCTATATACACGTACGTATCCTTGATTTCACTCGAAGATCAAGCCTTAATAATGATACAACACGTGTCAGTGACCATTCAGTGAATGTGACAAAGCAGTAGGGGATGTTAGGGTGGCGTCGATACTCGAGGGCGTTTTGTGGACACTTTTTGTTACATAGTACTTTGTCTAGAGTATCTAGGTTAGACAGATGTTACTGTATTCCTTTGTCTAAGTATCAAATTATTCAAAAATTTCTGCGTGAATCTTCTCTTGCGTTACTAAATAAATAGTAATTAAATATTAAATGCCTATAAACAGTAATCAATATTAATGGATAATATAACGGAAAATTGAAAATAACAACAGTTTACTTTATCAAATAATTAATGAATCATTGAGAAATATGCAAAATTACATGTTAATTAATGAATATATATGTAGTGAGAATGATTAAGAAAAATATAATGAAGTTGATACTGTATTCATACAATATGAATATAATGTAAACCGATGTCGATAGAATTAAATCTCACTCGATAGAAATTCAATAGAAATAGAGGAGCTCGGTTTACGGGTCAGTGAAGTTCAATAGCAAGAATCATTTCGGTTGAATACACCGCTCAATGACATAAAATCAAATGCACCGGGAAGAATCATCGATTTAATTGATGCAAAGATTAAAAATTTATTTTCAATGAGAAATTACATCAATAATAAAAATAAAAGAAAACATGAAATCGTCATTATTAAGATTGAAATTTTAATTATGTGATTATTAGATTGCATGCGTTGTTGCTTATTCTTATTTATCTGCATGTGATGATGTTTATGCCAATTCATATTTTTATAAATACAAAAACTGAAAAGATGGAACCTATCTACTAAATGCTGCATTTCTGAATGTTTTATACATTTTTTGTATAATATATATTTTATATATTTTATATTTAAATAATATATATTTTATATATTAATTCTACTCAATAAAGTTTTAGACTTTGTTCATTTTTGATCAAATAACTATGAAAAAAAATCAAATAATTATAAATTAACTACTTTCAATAAATGGGTAATTTTAATTCCTAAAGTATAAATTCAATAGCAAAGGATTATATCACAACTAAAAACTCTGAATGTAACATTATTTACATGATTGTTTCTCAAATTAATATTTCCGGACAAAATTTCAATTACTTTTAATCAAACAATCTCCCCACGCGTATCGCTTTCATTTTCAATATGAAAATTCATTGGACCATCACGATGCAGCATGGAACCACGTTCAATCGAGTAATGCAATAAAAACGGCCGTTTTCGATCCAACGAGAAACGTTCTCCAACGTTTTATCCAGCGCGATCTGAATGGAGAGGGTGGCGGTGGCGTGGCGGCACGTGGCAGAGGGTGCCTAACAGAATTATAAATTCAACAGCGGCCAGTGAGCACACCTGAGTCTATTTCGCGGCGTTCGGCTAGATTTCCCACTCCTACTGTGCGCTACCATTGTGTTTCGTGCGAGCTTGGACTGGTAATTGCCATCCTAATAATTGTCACGGACCGCATACGGCGTCCAACCGTGTTCACCGCTCTTGCATCACTGTTTCCGCTTGTAAATGATGACCACCGCACCGCTATCCAATCTACGCTTATCGAACGAAACCACATGATATCCAAAGATTTCTCGCGCATCCGGGATCTACCTTTGTGCGGCTACAAATCATTCTTGACGTTACATTACGCGCTGACTGGTTTACTACTGCGATAGTTTTGCAACTGGAAATCCAGCAAAGAGGATTGATTTGTGTTTTCATTGTCGTATCCTTTCTCTTGGGATCGATGTGATAGTTAATCGTTTGATAATAGAGATTTATATATTGAAAATGAAATGAAGTAATTACTGATGAATAATGAGGGTGGTTTTAACGAGTATTTATCTTTATATGGATATTAGATAGTTTTATAATTTAATAGTATAATCTACAACCATATTTAATAATTACATATTATTAATAATTATTACATGTTAATAATATTTTATATACTTATCGCGAGTAATGGAAAATAATAATAAAAAATTGGAATAAAAAATTTAAATAAAAGGAAAATGGAATAATTATGGTGAAACTTATTTTCTTGGATTGTAATCCTTAAAATGAAGGATCATATTTTTATATTTTATATTTAGAAAATTAATATTTTATATTTGTTGTTCAATTTTTCTTAAACTTTGTAATATAATTGAATATTGTAAGTTTAAATTTGATAATAAGAATATAATCGTATTTGTACGGTAATAGTATAAACGTAATACAAAATTTATTTAACAAATAATAAAATATTTAATTTTTTTAATTATCATATAATTCTCTTGATACATGTTACTGCGTTACTTTTTACTATGTAATTGCTATATACTTTTATTATATATACAATTTGAAAAATTAAATAATTATAAATTGTTAATTTTTTATTGTTTTAAATTATTAAACATTACTTGTACATGATGCAAGTAACATTTATAATATAATATTATATATATATAAGTAATGTATATAATATAACACTTTATTATGTAATGTAAATTAAATCAAATTTAAATGTTTCGCGCGCATAATACGATTGGTTTTGTTTAAACGGGCTTGTGATTGACATGTGAGTGATACCGGTGAATTCTTTTTCAAAATTTTTATAAATTTTGTATAAATAAAGGTAAATAAAGGTAAATGCAAGATCTTAGCATAATATTCATAATACATAATATAATTTAATTTTGTTATTTTATCTGCATAATTGTATTGTAGCATACCATTGCAAGATTGATCGGTATAAGGATATACTGAATACGAGGAAGTTATTCTTCACTTCTTTTTTTCTTTCATGGAATTTAGGGTGAGTGAATAATTTTAATATTTAATGTGTTTCATGTTAATTGTTATTATAATTTTTTATAATTGTTAATATTCGTTAATATATTTATAAACACGATTTGTTTCATTTTTTTAAATGACATAACCTCGAAATTATTGTCAATAGATCTATTGAATTTCCTATAACAGAAGCATTCATGTTATATATTCATACTCCTAGAAAATAATTTTTAAGAAATAATTTGATTATGTTATTAAAGTTACAATCATGTATCTATATTCATGTAATTTATGTAATTTAATAGTGATAAGAGATATCTTATCAGTATTCATTAATCCATTAATTTTATTATTAGTATTATTTTTTTGGTATATTATGTCAGCTTTATTAATTTTATCTTTTATATTGGTTACTTACATTCAGAAATGATATACTTTATTAATTTTATCTTTTATATTGGTTACTTATATTCAGAATTGATATAACGTGTAAATCATTAATTCTGCTTATGATTTTGTATGAAATCTCAAATATTTTTATACATTGGATAAATTAAAGTACTACATATTTATATAAATAAGTCTTATACATATATTATTACATTGTTTAAAGACAACTAAACTTTATTAATTTTTTATTAATAAGAATTAAAATTAGTAACCAAATTTTATATTTTTAATTAATTTAATATTTTATTCAAACAATTCTGAATTGATATATCTACTATTTTTATTTATTTTTATCTCACATAGATAGGAGAAAATAATTCTTGAATTTTATATTTTATTTAGAACATTTGTTTACACAAAATGGAACATTAGGGTTATCTCCCATATAATTTATACAGAATTTGAACTATACATATATCATGCGGCAATTATTTATTTCATTGAAAAAAGAATTATATCATAAATTATGTAATTGATTTTACATTTATTTATCTGTTTGCTTCTGTGAGTTTATAACTTTCAAAATGTATAATTACTTTTTGATAATTTTCTTTTCTTTTCTTTATTTAGAAATTAATAAATTTCCTAACCTCTATTTCATAATTGTATTAAATATATACTTAAAATTTCAAATAAAATGTTCTCTTAATTTCTTTCTTACATGATATATTGAATAACAGAAATTATACCATTTAAAGCAAAATCCTTTTCTAAATTAAAATTTATATTTCAGTCTATCAGTTTATTTGTTTTCAAAATTTAACTGTATAACAATTGCAATTAAATTTCTGCATAACATTACTGCAACAATTGTTATTTTATTCATTTAATTTATTCTAGATAGGTTTTTATAATTCTTAGAATTCGTATAATATATATATATATATATATA
>CAJDYZ010000768.1:1718-13541 GCA_903986555.1 Heterotrigona itama
TCAGACGCGTTTTTATTTTCGCAGAAATTGATTCCGAAACGAACTTTGAGAATGTTCTAAGAGAGAGAAGGTAATTCGCCATCTTGCTTTTCGACGTTCTCTTGGACACACAATTCCGCAGACTCTGTTAAACTGCAGTATAACTGTGTATAGCGTTTGTTTTCAATGGAAAGGAATTATATTATATTATATTTTGTATATTAGTTCGTGCTACGAACCGAGCGACTCGTGAACTTGCTGGGTGAACACGAGCAGAAACGGGATACAAAGATGATCCGAAGAAGTCGAGCAGAGGCTCCCGAGACGATTACCAACGATTCGATGATTAGTTTTTAATCCCTTTTGTACGTTTATATGCAGTTAAATGACGTGTAAATAATTATCTAAATCAGTGTTGTGAGATTAATGCGATTGCAATACCTATACACCGACCCCCCAACCCCCCACACCCCCATTAGCGGAAGGCATGTGCTTCGAATTATTATCCTTGAAATTTCGTGAGGTGATTAAAAAGGTCCTTTCGAACTATCGTTGTCTCCTATCGTGTCGTCGATTTGTGGTAAAACCAGGTTCCCTTGTTCTCACCATCTGGAACAATCTGTTTCCAAGACGAAGAAACTGCGTTTAACCTCAAATCGATGGCATTAGGGAACGGTTTTTTTTTTTTTTTTCTTTTTTTTACAGCCAAATTCCTCGAGTTTATTATTACCTATTACTTACTACCATCCCAATAAACGACACAGTTTTCATTTCAAAATATCAAAGAATGTCAAGACGTTTTTATTTGAGTGAAAACGACGTCCCTGAGGAAAATCATGGAACATGGAGAGCTGCTTCTCCTACGGTGAAGTCGTATTATATCGTGTTGATACTGCATCAAATTCGATTGAACAAATATTTCGTCGATTTGCGCGTGCGCGGGAAATTTAAATAATAAGACATATAGATGAGCATACGTTGACGTTACGCTTCAATTTATTTTCGCGCTTTCGCCGACAGATGGCGACGCTGTCACGGACGAACTAAAGTCGCATCTTCATTGACACGTTGAAAATCGTCGTACGAAACGAATGAGAGTTTTAAACGAATATTTCGATAATTTTCTATTTGACAAAAATACTCCTTGTTCTTTGCACGATATAGAAAATGTAAATTTATATATAAATCTAGAGAAAGTTTGTTCTTTCATGAGAACGTAACCAGAGGCTAAGGTCACATTCTCATGATATATTTGGCGGTGAAATATTCAAAACGGTTGGAACAGGTAACCTAAAATGTGACAGTATTAAACAAATGTCAAATATGAGTGGAATATTAGCAGTACACGTGAAAAAATTAAGTAAGTATAAATTTTTTATTGTGCAGCATGTCGAAGAGAAAGAAAGCCAAAAATTCATCAAACTTTCCAGGTCACAATATTGAGGAAATACGATTGAGGGCATTGGATAATATCATTTCGAAATACGATCTTGGTTTTGGTTGTGACTGCGATGCCGTGAGAAAGGAATTAATAATAAAATTATTTAATTGGTTTTCGTTTGAAACCTTCTCAGAAGTACAGAAGGTTTTAAATTTATTACTTCGTTTATTGAAGGTACTTGCAGATTATATCTATTCCCATGAATCAATAATTGAAATATTTAAGAAACGACAATTGTGTCTCTAATCCAGAATTGATGCTATTAAATTACAATATTTTATAATTAAAATTTTATTTTAAAATTCATAATGTACGTATGCTTTGTAAGACAGATGACAGAGGTTATTTAAACACATTTGGTAAACTAAGATTTCAAAATGAGCTTCACGAACTAAGAAGAAAATTAGGTTCAGAGTGGCATGAAAAGTTAAATGAAATCGAAGAGGCTGTCCTTAATTCGGATAAATTTGAGACGATGCCATCAAACTCAAAAATTATAACAGTTTGTATATTTATCTTTGTAATATTTATACACATGTGAAAACAAAATAATGTGTAAAATTTCTTTTTAAGGATCTTGGCTCTCCAGGAATAGAATTTATCGATTATGACAGGCATACAACAAGGATAAAAGATCAGGAATACAATGGAAATAGTAAAACATATAGAAAAGAGGATTTTAATTTATCTAAAGACATACTCGCTAGTACCTCCGCTTTGAACAGGTAAATATCTTAAATATTTTCTTCACTATATCACTAATGGTATCATACATGTAATTTTCTTATTTTATTTTATATCAAATTTCTTATAATTCTTTTCCTAATGCACATAATTTGTAGTACAGTACCGTTTGATTTAACATTAGAATATGGAGATGGAACTCCAATATCCAAAGCTACAGAAGGTGGTATTAAATGGTTAATAATGCCATGGCAACCTTTAGTCACGTCAGACAAAGGTGTCTTAGCAGCAGTTGAAGAAGCTCTTAATAATAGCTTAGACACAAATCTCATATTACATACCTGTCAATTTATAACAAACGTGATGATGCAGGATTTCCCAGCGGAAGTTTTTCTTCAAAGACCAACAATTGTTTTTGTAAGTGTTTAATCTTTTCTGTCAAAATAATATTTATTGACTTTTCTTGATATTTAATAATAATATTAAATTTCAGATACTGCATGATCTTTTAGAATCTAGTGCAAATACAACGAATGCCAATTTTAGAAATGTAGTATCAATGATATTGAAAACACTTTGCAAATTAACACGATCCTTACGACTGCGAATTTACTATTACTGTGAGCCATGTATTGCAAATAAAAAGCAAAAAGTAAATAAATACAGTTCAAATTATATATTTAATTATGTTGTTCAAGTATGTGTATGATTATGTATTAACAAAAAATATATCTTTCAGTTATTAGTGGAAAAGTTAAGTAATTATTCTTCTTCTGAAACAAGAAATAGTCCAGATGGAGGATTTCCAGAAGTTAATTATCAAGCATATCAATCTACTGTAAGTACTTAACGCTTTACGAAACATATTTATGTATCTATTTTTCATATGTTGTCTAGGGAACAAGTGAAAGGAGTCAAAGTGTATCAGATAACATTGATGATTCTGTTTTACAACTACAGCAAATGCTCATACCAACTTTTTGCATTGACACTTTAAAACGTGTTATAGCTCAATTAAGTATTTCTGATAATTCAGCATTTATATTAAGAAATATCAAGTACATAACAGACGTGGTATACGAACTGGTACAATTACTTATCGTTAGTGTCATGCCAAACGTTTGGCTTTGTAACGATGATGTTGCTTTAAAAGTAATCGAGGACATGAAAACATTATTCAGCATGTTAGGAGATGTCTTGGAATATTATGGAAGTTACAGCACGATGGATGATTTTAGGATAACGTATTTGCATCTTATAACTATTACAATGAATCTTCTAAGTCACATAGTTCCTTTAGAAATAGCAGATATTATTTTCCCTAAATCGCTTAAAACATCAATATGTGTAGCTACAATGGATGCTGCTATTTATTTTTTATACCCAAAATTACACTCCATGTTACAAGAATATAGCCGTGTAAGTAACTTTTAACTTTTTGACCAATAATATTGGTATATATAGAATAGAAGAGATATTGGTCTAATAATTTATTGTTTTCTGGATTAGCAATTTCAAGGTAATGACGAAATTACGTATATTAAAATATTTGATGAAACAAAGGTAATATTGAAATCAATACAAGCAGCTATATTTTTAATAAAAGACACACATAATTCATCTCATTCAGAAGTTTTAAAAATGTTATATGCTTCAAAATTGAGTTTACCTTATCATAAAAATTTTAATATTATTAAGAAAATTGTCGAATTTTTACAAAATATGAATAGGTATGAATTCTTTTAAAATTTTATATATATGTATATTATTAAACTAACTTAATTATTAAAATATAATTTATTTAACTTTTAAGATATTCTCTAAGTAAAGAAGACCATACGTTAGCTACAAAATTAATATTAAATTTATTAGCAAATGCAGATACTGATATACAATATGCCACATACTTTGAATGTTATACTTTAGTTAAAAATATTCTAGGAGTAGAATATAACAGAGAAAAGTTATCATGGGAAAATTTGGCATTTTTATTTGAATCACCTGTGTTAATTGAAATTATAGCTTACGGTGTAACGCACGATGATAAAAAGGTAAAATAAAATTTTTATAGTAAATTTTGCTTAAATGATTGTATATTGTATATTTTTCTATTGTTAGATCAAGGAAATTTCTGAAGAAATATTAGTTTACATACTGAAAGGGAGATTACAAATGGGAGAAAATGGATGGTTAAAATCACTAGAAGCCATAGTACCAGTATTGCCTTTTTTACAGTGTCATGCCCATCCTTCTACAACTTTAGGTCAATGTGTAACAAAAATTTTTGATCCTGATGTTTCTAGTAATATACAGTTACCATATATCGAGGTAGTGTACGATTCGCTGTTAAATAACTATGTTTTTTATATTTGTAAATCTTCAAACAGTGTAAAAAAATATATGTTCATTTAAAAGGTTTTCAAAGGTAATTTAAGATTCTTATTTTCGCCGGATGAGGATATTAGAGATGAAGCCGTTTGTAGATTGATTTGGCTTCTTGGGAAAGAAAAGGATTCCGTTAAGAAATTACCACGATTGTCATCATTACATGATTTACCCCTTAGCTCACTTTGTATATTTGATCGTCAAATAATTTTTAAAAAATGTGAAGGCAACTATCAGGTTACAAATTTTTATATATTTTATACACTTAAAGGTCATTCAGTGTATTGGAAACTTCAAATGTACATATGATGTAAAAATTTTTACAGAGAAGTAATTTACTATCAGTACTTGAAATGCTAAATGAGCCGAGTGTCGATCCTAAAATACGTAAATCGGCATTAGTACAAATTAGCGTTATGCTTACAGATTCTTCTTTACACAAATTATTCATTACTGAAAATGGATTATTGTTAATCTTAAATATATTTAACAGTGCTCTGGTACATAATATGCTATTATATAATATACTATATAATTCATCAAAATTTTTCTAATTTTCTACAGTTAACATCAATTTTTAGATTGAAAAAGAATATGTTAATTATCCAGATTCTGTCATTCCTATAATTACTATATTAAAACTGTTAGTTTCTACTGAATATTCTATACGTCATGATCTGTCCACTCGCATTAGCGTTCTTTCAAATATAATCAGAAGTAAGTGTAGTAAAGAAGTATATTCAAACAAACGACTTTGCGTATGTTACTAGGAAATATTTTTCAGGTCTTTTTCTATTTCCGGACAATGAATGTATTAAAATTGATGGTTCACAGTTATTATGCTTATTACTTTATAATGAATGCATCATGAGACAGAATGAAAAATATGTAGAAAATTATAATCAACTAAATATTTCTTTGCCTTATATTATTGTATCTAAGATGAAATTACCATTCTCTTGTAAATCACATTGGAAAATAAGCAGGCATAGACGATCGGATATCTCTGGTAAATCATAGTCTTGATTAAACATTTTACATATGATAATGTTATTTATTGTAAAAAACGTTATTATAACCTGTCATTCTTATTCTTCAGTTCTTCATGGCAATGACTCTCTGGTATTAACATTTATAAGACAATATTGGATATGGGAATGGAACGATGGTATAAATGTACTTTGGAAAAATTTAAATGATCTTCATGATTCCGATGTATCGGATAAATTAAAAATTTTAGAGAACGAATTTTTAGTCTTACGTTTTAGCTTTCCTCACTATTGTTGCCAACAACAACTCTACAATATACAAAATTCAACTACCCATGATTCAGTCTCATGCGCACTTGACTTTCTTACAATGTAATCACTATTTGTAATATTCCTAATGATCGTTTGTTATTTAATTGCTTATAAACAGTTGTTTTTAATTCGTTGGTAATTTTTTTTCTTTTTTTCTTTAGGTATATAAAGTTGTATAAGATGGAAAAGTGCAAAGAAATAAAGGACATAAATTTATTACCTTGGGAACAAACGTTTGAGCGATTTTTACTTTCACATCCCGCAAGTAAAGAAGATTGTGATTTATTCGTTGAAGTTTTAAGTTTTCTACAACTCTATATTAACATTACAAAAGATGGTAAAATTTAAACAAATTTAGAATCTATATCATTACTTATGTATTATTTAAAACATAGTAAAAATGATTCGTCTCACATAAACTAGGAAAATATGAATGGATTAATAAAATAATGACAAATATAACTAAATCGCTGGCCGAATTATTAAAAAGCTCGGAATTAGACAATCAAAATGTACATCAATCCATATTGAAGTTAGCTCGCACATGTTCAGTTATAGGAAAAGCAGAAAAATCTACTCTAGAAAATCAAAATGTTTGGCTACACTTCATCGAATTAATTATTTCTACTTTATGTTTAGGAGACCAACAACATTTTTATAATTTAGGTGAATTTCTTTTTTTTTTCTTTTTCATGTATGTGATATTACATATTTTCACTTAAATAAAAATAAATTAATTGTTTACAGCTTATCTTGATTGGTTATTAACTTGTTTAACATATTTGATTGGAAAGTGTCATTGGACAAATTTTAAAAATTTATTGATATCATTAGGAAATACGTTAATCGAACTCATTATATCCTTCCATGGGGCTGGAACAGTTAGCTTTATGGGTCTATCTATAACTAGAAATTCTATTATATGTCTCAATCATTTGTTATACCAAATGCAAATAAATTTTAACAAAAATGTAAGTATATGTCATTAAATATTTCTATTCATAGTGATGTCGTTAATGATGTATGTTGTAAATTTTGTTAGACTTTTGTACAATTTTGGTATGAAGAAGGCCGTATGTTAAATTGGTTACCTATGTTGTGGCAAAACCGAGATCCTTTAGTCCGTGCATCTGCTTTACAATTGTTAGCAGGTTTAATGAATAATTTGCATACAGCTTCGCAACTATTAAATTCTATAGCATTAGCACCCAGTGAATTATGTCAGACATTACTTCAATGTATTTCCAGCAGAGAAGAATCATGTATTGTTAGAGAACAAGGATGTTTTGTACTTAGCAGTTTAATAAAAAATTGCAATTCTGTCATTTTTCAGTATGTAAGTAAATACTGTACAGTACATTTTTTTTTCTTTTTTTTTTCATTGTGGTAAGAGTAAATCTTAAATTAAATGATACTACTTATTTATATAGATGGATTCTCTGAAAGCAAATTCTATTGTAATGTATGTAGAACAAAACAACATTTATTACGAAATAAGTGTACTATGTTCCAACGTCTATATGTTTACTTCTTTGGACTACAATAATCAAGAAAAAAAAATTGGGGAAATCCCGTCTATTCACAGCATACAGTCGAGTTGTACGTCATTGGTGCCGCGCACCATTTCACATTTGTATAATTGTCAAGATGAATTACAGCATTGTATGTGTATCACTTAATATTTAAAACGTTAGAAATGACTTGTGAGTGAATATAAATATTAATTAATTATATTTAGTTTCCGTCAGAGAATCAGCAACTACCGAGATGGATTATTTGCAATTGGTAGCGACACCATCATTGATTACTGCTGTATGTAGATTACTGAACAACTTAATACTTATAGGAAAACAAGAAGTTGTTCATCAAATTTATGAGCACTCTATTGATAAATACTTAATTGGGTAATTAAACTATCTATGTATTTATACATCTATGTTTGGAAAGATTTTAATATTTGTTTTCTTAAAATTAACACTTTTTTCTAATGTATGCTTATAATTTTGTAGATGCATTAATGAAATTCCTAAAGATGTTGAAAGTAAAAAAAATTTAACACATTATTGCGACATACTGGAAATGTATAGCAGCATTTGCACAGTTTTAACAAACTGTATTACAAACAGTAGTGAATACGCTCTTATAGCTAGCTTTTCCCTCGACTCACTCTACATGTTATTTTGCTTTTTAAACATTGATTTATACTGTAAGTGAAAAATGAATAGAAATTAACTTTCATAATAAATGTAAAACAAATAATGTTTGCGCAGGTAATGATACGTCACAGTTGATATCTTTACGAAATAAACTCTGGACCGAAGTTTTCAACTTTATAGCCATACTTTCGTTAACGGAAAATCAACATTTTGAAACAATACAGGCCGCTTTAGAATTGCGTGGTCCAGAAACTGTATTTTCGTCAATTTGTATTGCAATGAAGGATTCTAATCCAGAACTTCGTATCAGTGCTATAGGTTGCCTCACGTTTCTGCTCTCCCAAGAAATTCAGAAAGATTCTTTAGGAAAGAGCAACATTTCAGTGCAATTAGTAATAGACACTCCCGTAGCTAAATTGTCAAACGACAACAGTGAAAATAATTTAAGAGGAATTTTATCTGATGTTAATAAACTGTCTCTGCGAAGCTTCAATGTACATTCGACGAAGTCAAATGGGAATGAAGATCCTTCTTTAATTCCTGAAAAAGCAGCAATTTGTGACATAAGGAACGAGATTGCTATAAGCGAGGAGCTCTGTAATGTTTTGTTACACTTGTTTATAGCTTACAATTACAATAAATCGAAGAAGAATAAGAAATTAAACGAGGACAAGGAGTTGATCATAAGTGCACTTACTAATTTATTATGCGTGTCGAATGCGGCCAAAAAGGCCGCATTGGAAGAGAATCTACCAGAAATCATTTTAATGATATTGAAAGAATCATATGTCAGGTTGAATCTACAACCGTTCGAACTTTTCAAAAATCAAATCGATCGTGAGAAAAAGGTAATTAGATTAATGTTATTGACGTAGTGAGAAGTTTGCTAATGTTGGAATTTCCCAACGCTATTCTTGCGCGTTGAATGAACGTTTTCCACGTGTTTTTATCCAGATTCATCCGTTACTACGCGACATGAATAATATTTTAATATTATTAATAAATTTCACGTATGGTAGTACAGTGGTTAAAGAAACTCTAACGAAAGCAGGATTAGCTGATGTACTACATAAATTATGGGCTTGGATTGCATTAAGTAAAACAGTTTCAACCACCGCTTTGAAATTATTAGCAAGCTATACTACAAAGTGTACTACAGGTATTGTTAACATGAAAATATTACACTCATTGCTATGTGAAAATGAAATGGCTGTTAGATGCCCTGTTTAATTTTAATAATTCAATTTTTTAGCAGCACAGTCGTTAACGTTAACGACTATCTTACCAGGAACAGGACTTCGAAAAACTCCCAACACTCTCGCGCTTATACACGTGATCATACAGTTGGTTTGTAAAGAAATCGACAAGGCTGGCCAACTTTTTGACAATCATAAATTACACTTTGCGTTTCACGTGTTGCGTAATGCAATACACGTCCATGAGTGTAGAGTATCAATTTCAAAGGTAATTTAATGTTCCCTGAGCCACATGGACTCATCAAACTAACATTCATACATTCATATATATGTATATCTCTCCTGCAATTAGAGTAATCTCCTACAATTTTTTACAAAAATACATCCAATTACCACGAAACGGACAAAACCATGGCCACTCGTTGAATTATACTGTTTGGAATTCCTAATTGACTTCACTTATTACGAAGAGGGCCAATTATGTGTACCAAAGGTAGAATCAAGCCTTTAATTTATAATTTCCCGCATATTTCAATTTTCCATATTTCTAAAAATATTTTATCTTTTTCTTTTCTTTTATACGCGTATATACTGATTATTTCTTTAGGCTGTCGATGGCTTGGATGTCTTGTTCCAATTGTCAAAATATTCTTCGTCCTCTAATAGAATTCTTGCAATTTCCATATTGCGTAATCTCGCATTTAACACGACTAATCGGCCACGATTACTCAGCTCAGGTAAATTAACAACTACAAGTATCATGTTATTTATTTAAATCATCTCTTTTTAACACGACACGAATATTTCAGTGGATTTTATTAACGTTCTGCACGACATATTTAAAAATGGCACTCTGGACGAAATTAGGATAGCAGGGTCTATGTTGTGGTCTCTGGTGTCCAACAATCAGAAAGGGAAATTAATCGTACGAAGTGCTGGCTTTTCACAGAGCATACAAGAAGCTTTGGGCAGGATTACACTCTTAAACGTGGATGAAGAAAAAGACGAAGAAGACCTAATTAAAATGCTACAATATATATTAAGAATCCTTAGTCCAGCAGATACTAAGACTGATTAAAATCAAGTAATTGTACATAGAGATTTTTTATCATGTAAGTATATGCATATGTGTATTGCTATTACAGATTTATTTTTATAAATACAATATTTTGTAACATATTCAAAGAAATGAAATATCAAATTCAATTGCTGAAATATAGCGGCATACAATATAAGTGTAAAAACTGTAGATTAATTGATATGACTTTGTACAAATTAAGTTGCTCCATTCTGCTAACGACATCTCGTGTTTCATTTGCACACATCCAATATGATTGAAGATAATGCGGCTTAATTCTTATAATGTTCGCATCTCGTGTTACGCGTTAATGAAATAAATTGTGATATTCAGAAATTGAACAGCACATAAATTGCTGATGACGATATTCGCTGAATATTGAAGAACTGTTCTGCAATTATTTAGTGAAATTGTTTTCGAGAAAGGAACAATTGAAAAATAGTCTTCTTCACGTATAAAGGAAGAAAAAAGGGAAAGAGAAAATGGCGCGAGAATACTAGCGTGCGAATTGTTAAAAATACAGGAAATTGTTTACGTTACGTTTGAAACGATAAATCCAAAGAATTTACAATGCATCTGCAGGAAATTTTTCGCAAATATTGTAACAGCTTAACTATTCTACGTTGAAGAATTGAGTTGACCGTTCGGAGAAAAATATTTAGAAGAATTTATCTGAAGCAACTACTTATGATGAGTTGTGTGTACCTTTTACGAGTGCAAACGAAATAATTAATGTCACGTACAGGCAAGTATTATTTACGTGGTAAGTGCCTCTCGAACGTTCGAAAATCGAAAGAATTTTCACCCGAGATTTACATGGGAATCATTAGGGAGTTATGTTGTAAACGTTCAGCGTTCTTGCGTCAGACTGCCATAACCTAGCGTACGCAAAATCTTAAATACGGGATGTATCACGATACGCAAGATTCTAAAGGGTGAAATTAAAATTCACTAATTTTGTAAATTCTGCAATCCTAAATTGTTTGTTCGGATGTGAAGAGAGCTCTGTCGATGCACGTTCCTGCAAACGTCCGATTGACATTCGACGAATCGGTGGTTCGTTAATTGGCCATTATTTGACAGCGTGGGTGGGCGCTGTATTCTAAGACGAAGTCACACGCACGCACGCACGTACGAAACAGCGGATTTAAAGGAAAGGTGGTGGTGTTCCACCGACGCGTTCGGCATTGTGTCCCAGCACGGCCGGTCACGTGACCGTCAAATGGATTTGCGTCAATGGTGACCTCCGCGTTCGCGTATCTGCTACTCCACGCCCCGCTGTCCCGCATACTCGGCGGACCTCGCCGAGAGAGAGAGACACCCGTGGGACCAGCGCGCACGATCGTCAGAGATGAGGTAAGAAAGCCTCTCGTGTTAAACGCTGAAACTGGAGAGAAGAGCTGGATCTTTTGTCCTGAGGAGGATTGAACGGGATTGGATGTCAGAAAACAGAAAGATAGAAGTATAGATGAAAATTTAAACGTACGTGGCTGAGGAAGTAGAGAGAAGACAGAAGACAGGTCATCCAAATAGAAACCAAAAAAGCGTCAAAAAAGAGTTGGAAAAAGGCTTGGATAATCAATTGAAGAATTTTTTTTTTTTT
>CAJDYZ010000773.1:20984-31454 GCA_903986555.1 Heterotrigona itama
GCACTTTGAAACGGTGCACGTCTCTTCCTTTCGGCAGAGTTCCAAGAAAATTTGCGCGAGAATTACAACGCGAGATTAAGAATGCACGCCGGGACCCGGTGATCCGCGTTCGTTTCGCAACTGAGAAGGCGATCACGCTTCGTTGCGCTTTCCCTCTGGTTTACAGGCCAGCGAACAGTTCACGGAACGGGCACCGGCCACTTTTGCATCGATCTTCCATGAACATTCGCACGCCGGCAACTGTGTAAGTGGATAGACCTGGTTGTTCCACTGTCTCTCGGTAAATCCAGCCTGAATCGCCCTGTAATTGACAGAGCGAACGCTGCATAACGATTTTCTTCCGATCTCGCGAGCTTTTCTTTATCTGAATGATGCATAGTTCGTTCGTTTCAAGGCAACGTTTGTACTATAAATATATATATAAATATATCTTAATTAGCGAAACGAAAGTTTTGCGAAGAATAGTGCACTGAATCCGTTGTTCTTTGAATTTGGAATGGGTCGAAATACGCCCGATCTATTTAAATACTAAACAAACAACTAATTTACAAAACAAACGAATAAACTAAAAAAATCAGCGTAAGGAGCTCGCTGCGTCGGATTTATTCCTCCTTCGTGATTATTTTTCTTACAAGCGTGTCACATTCTGAAGCATCGTTATGATCATTCACGATGATTCGTCTAACGACGTACGTGCATACGTACATGTGTTTCCTCTTCCATGTCCGCTGGTTAAGGAAAGGCCGTGCTTTCCAAACGTTAAAAGCTTCTGCTACCATTAGGATCCCGTGGACGAGCTTTTCATAAGAGACAGTCAAAGCGACGCTCGGCACAACGAGCGTGGCCGTCGTGCGATGTAACGGGTCAAAGCATTTCCGGTTACGCGTGTATACGTGAAACTCCAACGTCAGCCGAACTATACCAGTGATTCATATACACGTTGCTCGTTTCACGATCATTCTCCTACCGCAGAGCGGTCCGCGTAACTTGCTCACCTCGAATAATTTCTAAGGCACGAAAAGAATTTTTATGCAGAAGCTGGAATGGAGGAACACGTTTTGTGGTGCTTGTGTTTTTTTTTCTTTTTTTTTTTGATGGAGATTCCGACGTCAGCTGCACTTTGTTTTAAACTTGGGATACTTCTTGTTCGATCTATGAAGAAGAAACTACTGACCCGTATATGTGTCGAACAATGATTAGTTTAAGAGATATTTGTACTTTAACTTTGTAAGATTAAAGAGATTTTGAACTTAAATTTTGTAAAATACTGCTCTGCGTTCTTTGTTGTACTGCATAGATTTTACAAAATTAAACCGTCTCTAAATAATTCTTCGACACATTGATACTTTCCTGTAGGAAATACCGAGCTGCATCGATTAATGGATCGAAATGTACGTGAGTACATTCGTAAAAGTGCAGATGACGTCGAAATCTCTATAACGCCATCATACATAAAAAGAAAAAAAAAAAAAAAATACATGCATCGCAGAACGTGTTCCTCCGAACCAGGCATATAAAGAATTTTTTTTCATACAAGGCATACCTTGGAAATTATTCGACCGTGAACGCGAACTAAAATCATGCGGACTATCCTGCGTAAAGTCAGGTTTTTTTTTAGAAATTCGTATTTCTCTTTAACCTCTTTACCGAGATCCTTAATGAGTAGACCGTGGATCTTTGTGATTTGAAATTTCAAATTTTTATGGATGCAATTGAAAAGATTTCCTTCCATTGTTAATATATTCAGCTTTCAATATTTTCTGTATTGTTTGCATTCTCGTTAAATTTACAAACGCATGGAAATCCGCAGTCCAGTTAACGGGGGGATTGAAAGTTGCAAAGGATGGAAAGGTCTCGAGGTGAGGATATTGATTATCAGACTTAGAGATATTTACAGAAATTTATATTTTCACGGGGTATAGCTAAAAATTTGGAAGGTTGAAAAATTTGTTTCATCTGCTGAATATCACACGTGCTCTTCTTATCGTGCATTCTACCACTTTTTGTCTTTCTCAAATTTCGTTTAATAAATCTGTTCATATGCCGCGGCTTATTTATCTGATCTATCCCATAAATATTTCTGCAAATAATTCTCTCAACTCTACTAACAGCAACAGCGTGAGGAAAGAAAAAAATGGAAAGTAGTAAAACAAAACTCGTTATATCAACCGCACACTGTGCGAAACGAATTAACGTGAAAAACTTTCTAAATTTTCTAAACATTCGACCATTAACGTGAGTTGTTTAACAATAATGTTGTTCTAAACAGCAATGAAATCACACGACTGTATTTATCGAACTTCACGTTTATGTTTGTAATTTATGTTCGTATTTATCAAACTTCACGCTTATGTTTTCGTAAATAATCCTCCCCCCCCCTCCCCCCTAAAAAGAAAGAACACGTGTAAATTCATAACTTTTTCTTCGTAACGCGTTTAAAAATATCAAAAATATAAATATTATAAAAAATATTAAAATATTGTCATAAATATTCATCGAATATCGAGTATCCATCGCCTCGGAGATTCACAAGTTTCCATTCTCGTAGTACTTTTAACACTGAAACCATCAAAGAATGATCGAAATGACCAATTTGTAATTTTTGTTAGAAATTTTATAGACGTGAAGCAATGCATTTTTCAAAATTTAAATAAGGTCTTTCGAAAAATCTGTGTAAACGAAAGCTTGTGTAGTTCATCGTATCAAAGCTTTCCTATTTTTATACTGGAAATTTTATGCTACAGTCGTCGATGGTTTCTAAGCGTTAAAAATTAGCGCACAACACAACATTGACGCAATGCTGTATCTTTTGAGCCACGTGCGGTTAGACACAGTTCACGTGAATCGTTGAAAGAGAGAGAGAAAAAAAAAGAAGAAGAAAGAAGAAAAAAAGAAGGAGAAAAAACGAGGGAGAAAATAGGTCGGACGAAATTGGCGCGAAAGAAATTGGCCGTGAAGGGAAACCGTGAGCTTCCGTGAGATTGAGATCAGCCTTCCGCGTAATTGATCTGTTTGCCAGCAATTAAAAAGGAAACGCGTCGCAGCAGCGCGTGTATACTTGAGAGTTCCGTCGAACTTCTCTCGTACGCGAGAGATTATCTTCAAAACGTCGGTGGGAAACGAGGTCACGTTCGCCGTGACATCGAGGACGTATCGATTCTGTCGGTCGATGGGGGAGGGGGAGAAAGAAAGAAAGAAAGAAAAAAAAAAAAGAAAATAACACCGCAGAAAAGAATTAAATCTGCGCGGTCTTGCAAAACATGCGGGAAAATATGTTTCCTCCGCCGTGATCGTAATTCATTCTTTTTTCACGTCGTTGCGGCGGAAAAACTTCCCAATTTTCGAGTGTTCCCGACGGGAGCAACTTTCGAAACACTGGGATGGACGAGTGGAAGTTCAGCAGAAATGATTTTAGGTTCGTCGAAGTTTGGCGAGAAACGTAATATTGAAGGAACGGAGAAAAAGTGTTGTTCTTCGAGATAATATGTTCAATGTGTCGCAATCACAACCACACAGGAGCGAATCGAGAAGAAAGAATTTGTTCACTGAAGCCTTCGTTTTCGAGAAAGTCGGGAAATTCATCGGGTATACTTGAATTTTGTTGATTTGCCGGACAGATGCGAATAATCGACGCGAAGATATTCTACGCACGAAAATAAGTGAAAAATATATTTATAATTTAAAAAATATATAAAAATTAAAAGAATGCAATTTTTCATTAAGGCGCCATTTTCAAAAACGATGTTGAACGTGTTTCGTTAAAAATTCCCTTGATAGACATTCAAATTCGATTTCATTTTGTTGAAAATGAAACTCTTTTTCTTACGAAAAGATTTTATTCACTCGCGTCGATTTTTCGCGCGTAGAATAACCACATTAATTAATTCCTTTCTGTCAAGTTTAGAATTAGCTAAATTCACGTGTATTTGACAAATTTTCAAACGCAATTTCCAATTTTCGAATTTTCAAAACTTTTATTTCTTCTTTTCGCGTAGAATCACTTCCTGTAATTACGGAATATTTTGTATAGCAATATGTTCATCGAATAGTTCTCTTGAACAACATGTAAACATGAAACAATGTGTGCTAAACAATATGTGTTGTTAAATTTTGAGCATTATTCTGGTCTTTATATTGTCTAAATATATTCCTGAAATCGTCTCAGAATTTTTTAAAACGTATTTGTATTTCAAATGAACGAAATACTTCAAGATTGAATCATTCTCTTATTAATTCGAATATTAATTCAAAATTTAATTTTTCTTCGAGAAAAATATCAAGCGAATCCATGGAATTTCCACGACGCGAGAAATAAGATCGAGCAACGAAAATCGATTGACAAAAGAAAAAAAAATCGCAGGCGAAAGTTTTGGATTAATGGCTCGTTTATTTCCCGAGAACGAGCAAATTTCTTTTTCTATCCAAGAAAACCCAAAGTGGACTTTGCTCGAAACTTTATATCGAACGTTGAAATCGAGCGAGTAATTGAAACTTATCGAGGTGAAGAGATCGAAAGGATCGATCGGTTGGGAGAAGGCGAAGATCAGACTGGTAAATCTGTAAAGATAGCTGAATCTTGAAATCGTGCAGCTCCTATTTCTGGTAATGGCCCGGTATCGATTCGGCTCGAGTCTGACACGTCCGACAGGGATGAAAAAGAAAGAAAGAAAAAAGAAAAAAGCAAAT
Source organism: Heterotrigona itama (assembly GCA_903986555.1). Taxonomy (NCBI): domain Eukaryota; kingdom Metazoa; phylum Arthropoda; class Insecta; order Hymenoptera; family Apidae; genus Heterotrigona; species Heterotrigona itama. The sequence continues at coordinate 25,671 of CAJDYZ010000773.1, forward strand.
GGAGAAACGGTTTGGCCGCGAGCGATCCGCGAAAGGTGTAAAATTCATCGTTGACCTGGCTGCAAACGATTCTATCAAGCGCGCGGTCGCGTCAATTTTATCGAATCGTTTTAAGGGAAACACGGTTACGCAGCCGTTTCGAGATCGCTTTTATTAGGTCCTCCGTGAAAGATGCATGGCTGTTGACTTTCCACGGCATGGTGTTATACATACATCAGTGCCACCGATTTTATCCACCGGTGCTTCGGGCTGTGAGGTGGTTCTCCATCGATATTGAGTCGTAGACAGTCGAGGTTTAACGAGAAACTTTCAAGATTTTTGCTCTCTTAAAAAATCTGTTTACGAATTTTTTAACTGTTTGCAATTCGGATTACCGAAGACAACGAAGACGGCGAGCGATGCTATCAAAACTGACGATAATTCGAGACTGCTGTCAAGAAATTTTGTTTTGAATATTTTAATTTAGTTTAATTCGGAAAAAAATATCTCTAAACGATCAAGATTCTTTTTTACGTGACAATCTCAAACATTCCTCTATTTTTTGTTTCAAGTTTTCTATAAAGATATTGAAAGTAATTTTCATTTTTATCCATTGTTTTTATCATCTTGGGGCAAAGAGTTTTTACTTCGCGAGGTTCTATCTTCGCTCTCTCAAACTACGACACATTAGGTTTCTGGAGAAACTCATTTATATGATATTTAATTACTCTTGCTGAGTTTTAATGTCGCATCAATAGCATACACGTGACTATTAACAACTGACTAACTCGAGAAAGCTTGATTATCATTAGACAATATATTTTGAATATATTTTGAAATTTATTTTTGCTATTGAGACTTTCATTGGAGAATTTTCTTAAAAGAACATAAAATTATGTGACAGATTTAATAAATATATAAAAAATATTAACCCTTTGCGTTTGACTATCCTTTCTGAAAAGACATTGTAGTTAAATCCAGCTAAAAACTCGAATTCTCTTTTTTTATAATTGCTGATAATTATAGTAGACGTTCGTAGATTTAGTATTGTATAGTACGATGTAATAGTATAAGATGCCTAGGGTAAGAAGAGTAAAAGAAGAAATTCCTAAGGCCAGAGACAGTCGTAAGTTAAATGACACTCATTGGAAGAATTCGCATAAACTAGACTTGTTACTGCTTCTTACGAAAATTACTCAGAGGGGCAATAATAATCTCAGGTGCAATTTGAATAAAAATAGAGAAGGGAAGAGGGCAATGGAATAAAGAAATAGGAGAAAATAAGAAAACTTTGAAAATGTTAGAAAAATATAATCAACGAAATTTCGTGCTAAATACCGTAGATATGTGAACAGAATGATTATTTCCAATGTTGTATTGAAGTGAAATACTTTGCATACTAATTACTGGTCGAAGGGTTAATTAAAGAAAATCGAAAGATAGTAATATCTTTCGTAAAGGAAGGTAAAAGATCAGAAGGCAAAATTACAGAATTCTAAAATTCTAACTCGTAACCACTCGTGCGAATCTTTGGTAGTAAAATTTTATTGAGCGATTCTTAATTGGACCAACGACATCTTCGTCTACCAGGTCACGATTCCCCTAATTGAACTGCCTTTTTTTTTTTTGTTTCCTGCCCCGATACTAAAATGGCCGCCAGTTACTGGAACGTTAATTTGATTGCGCGTAATTGTTTATTTTCGTTGTTAATTGAAAAGACCCCGAAACGGACAAAAATGAAAAACGAGAAGAAACGACGGGACATGAAATGAAAGTTCCGACTTAAAAAATAAAGAAAAAAATACTCGCAAATTTGATTTTAAATATGTCTTAGGAAGAATAGAGAGAAAGCATCGACCACGTTCGCTGGAACGAGAACGTAGCGTAATTAAAATCAACGCGTGTTTGCCGGTGGAATCACTTCGTTAATTGTGCATTCGCCCAAAGGGAAAATTGAACAAATTGCCTTTTCGTCCGCCGTATAAATTATGCCACGTGTAAAATATTTTATAATTGATTTTTACTTAAAAAAAAAAATACAGATTACGATTATTCGATAATGGCGAATGCTTTTAGCAACGTAACGGAAGTAAAATGACATCGCTATTTAATCGGATAATCTCTCGGGTAGGAAAATTTCGTTTTAACTACAAACGCGTAATATTGTTGAAATCTCTTGAAAAATTCTACTCGAATTCTTTTCTTCATTTCTGATTTCTTGTAAAAATTTTTAAATGTGTCTTTTTCATGTCGTACCAAAATGTCCGATCAGACAAACCTTTTACGAGAGTGTGACAAGAAATGCAAGAAAAGAAAAAAATAAATTTGGAAATCTTCTAAACTTAATAATCTACGTTTCATTACATTTTTGAAGCTCGAAAATGAGATGCATAAATAAAAGTTTTATATTCTTCGTGCCATGTGTATATGAATTTCATTTCTCTGATAGAAATTCTACACTTCAATCGTCAATGAAGTTTCTACTCTTGAGATAAACGTCTTTTTAATTTCATTCAACATCGTTAGGACGTTCAAAAATTATTTCAGCAGATCACTCAAATTACAGATCTATCCAAAATTTTTGTTCGCAACAAGTATGTATTTGTTGCCCGCCAACGAAAAACGTGTGTCGACTTTTAGTTAGAAACGCGCGGAGGACTGTGTTTTTTCCTGTGCGTTGTTCCTTCGCCACGAAAGTTTGTACGCGCCAATGCACGCCATTTACCAACAGCGAATCCGATATTCAACGGTACGTCAGCCGCATAAACCTTTGCGTCTGACCCTCTCAATCATCGAGTTGCGCGCGAAAGTCGTCACGCCGACGAATGGCGTGACACAAACCTGCGCCGCGGCGTTTCGAATCCTATTTGTCGGCGACGTGCCACCGTCCATCCGATGTTACACGTTTCACAAACATTCCGATGGTCATTGTTCACTTGACCGATTGATCCGGTCACCTGGACAGAATCTGACTTGGTTTGCAAACAGATCCGACTTGGTTTGCAATTTCGTTTCGATACGATTGTTCAGTGAGATGAAAAAAAAAAAAAAAAAAAAAAAATAGCGTTATCAAACAGAAAGTTATCTTGGACAACGTACTTTTTTTTCTGTTTTTCTTTTTAGAGGAACTACAGACTTTTCGGTTCGTAGATACGAATTTATGATGCTTGCAATTCTTCTTATAGATGTTTCATTTTCTTCAACTTCAACGAGTAGCCTAACGAAGAAAACGGTCAAATAATTTTTGACAAAACTGCAGAAATAGTTGATGATTAAATGTGTATATTTTATACGTGATTGTATGAAAACATTTTATTATAGGAATTAATAATAATAATAATAATAACATGACCTCGCGTGAAAATTTATATTCGATAAGGAAATATCGATCGAGTAGATATACTGAATATGGAATTGCTACAAATTATGTTACTCATGCTACTAAATTAACGAATCTATAATTCATATTCTACGTGATCAGTGTGCACTGTTTGTATTAAGTTCTCGCCGTAGTTTAAACGTTTTGCACTTCAATAAACTTCACTGACTTCCATTTACACTTCTATATTTACGCATCGCGGAAAGAAAATAAGGTGCAAGGGAATATACCACGGTAGATTTACGGTAGATCGTTCGCGAACAAAGATTTAATTTAACAATCTAATTAACCCGGTGCAAGAATCGTACGGGCGTTGCCTCAATGGTAATCTTCTTTTGTTCTCAAACGAACCAACTGAAGCTTCCTGAATTTCCTCGTCTCGTTTCACGTGCCTCCGCGTTTCCACTGTGCCCCCACGGTTTCGCGAATTACTCAAAAACATAGTTAAATTGAATCACGCGCCACCGCTGCATTGGCGGATTTCTCTTGCCTTTCGAAACGCCACGTGTGTAAAACGCGAACAGATCGTTCTAAACGTGATGATAAACTCGAGGGAATTTCGCGATGAACGCAACGAGCGCAGAGCTTTTCTAACCTGAATTATAGTCTATTGTTCAAGCAATTTAGTAACAAACTAAAGCACGACGTAGGTACGAATATTCTGTGATAATTTAATTTAGGAAAAACATCTGATAAATCAAGAAAACAGTCGTATTTACACAAGTCCCGATTTCTCTAAAAGAAGTTTCTTCGAAAAAAAAAAGAGTTGGAAAATACAATTTAGATTACTCTTTTCCTTACTTTTGCTTTTAAAAAGCGAAGGTCGAAATTTATTTTAAATAAATGATTTCTTTAGTTCATTTTAGACAAAAGATCTAACGTGATTAATTTAAAATTGGAAGAATCTAATAAATAAAGAAAATGTGTAATGTAAACAGGCGTATTTATGCAAGTTTCGATTTCTCTGAAAAAAAGGAAAATTAGGAAACCTTTTCCTTTTAGAAAAATGTAAAACAGTAGAATTTATACAAACGTCGGCTATAAAAATGGGTTAATTTATTTAATTCATGCGCAGAAAATATGATATAATAAATTTAAAAAAAAAGTAACACTATTTGAGAGTAAAGAGACTGTCTTACATATTTTGTTTAAATTAATTATATCATATTTTCTGTGTAAAATGAATTAAAGGAATTCGAAAAAAAAAATAATTTTTTTTTTTTTAAAGTAAAAGCAACGAGGAGATTTTCTTTTTACTTTATCGTTGCTTTAAGCGCACACGGCGTGAAAATTAGTTTCGTCTCGTTATTAATACTCAGCTTCTGTCTCTTTAATGACCGTCTAACTTGCCACGAAGGAACGTATAATTTAATAACTGTCTGCAATTAGTCGCTGAAACAATATTGCTCCTTTTATGGCAAGCTCGTTAACGAGTAATAATTTCTTAGGCGTCAAACGTGTCGAAAATAACAGTTTATTCCGCGTTTCCAAGATCTCCAAATTGATAATCGTAGTGTAAATCAATTAAGCCGAAATTAAAAGAGAAAATTCTACATTACGTTAGCTTTTGTACATTATAAATTTACTATATATTCACTGTAAACTCTCGAAATAATTAAACGCGGTTCAAATTTGAAAATTACTTTTCCCAAATAATTTTATTCTTGCAATCTGTAGATCGCAGATCTTCATGCGAAATTTAAAGCATAATAAATATACAAAATATCTATCCGTCATGGTATCCAAAAAATGATACAACTGGAATGTGCACTAAATATTCGCAGTCTACTTACAAACAATTCACGACAGAAAGAGAGTGAAATCCAAGTCAACTATAAAACTAACGAAGCAACGTTTGATGAAAATTCGAATTCTCAAAAACTCGACTTACTGTCGATAATTGTCCCAGTCCCGTCGTTTTTCACTGACTTTGATCAAATTGCTTCTTTCTTCAAGACCACTGTACCCTATTGTCCGAACAATCGCAGAACGGAAGATTAATAACCATGGTGGTCTCTTTCGACGACCACCTACAGACCATCCCGGCTACGTTCATCGTCCTCGTTAGGGTTAATTAATAACTCTGTCGGATAGCTGACAGCAACTAGTGCACTATCGTCTGTTGTACCATTATGGCTTCCCATTCACAAATTTCCACCCGTGGCACCACGTGGAACTCACTGATACATTCAGAACCCCATTGATCATGCTTCCTGTCGACGATGTTTCGCGAGCTTGACGTCGCGTTTCACTGCTTCGCGGCTCTCTGACAAAACTTCGACAAGTTCTTGGGTCTTGGGATAACACGGAACTTTATGAGCGAAGATCGACACTCTGTGAGAGTTCGTTTGAACATTTTTCTAATTGTGGATTTTTCTAAGCCGCGCGGCATAGCTTCTCGAATTTTCTTTTTTTTTTTTTTTTTT
>CAJDYZ010000777.1:85380-96316 GCA_903986555.1 Heterotrigona itama
CGAAAAACCGTAATATTTGATGATGGATAAATAATATGCTCGTGGTTATGTATTAAAATATTGAGTATGCCTTGTGTTATGTGAAATAATATAATACTATCAGATCGAGATTATTTACTGTGCGACGAATGCATTTAGATTTGAATGTGTATATGTAATCCTCATACCGTATCGTAGAAACGTAATGTTTGATTTCCTATAAATTAGATTCGATCGTCGTGTCTCAAGAAATTGTGTTTCTCATGTGCCAGGTGTTACATAGAGTAGTATGAAACCATCAGATACATATAACATTGCCAATGCATTTAAATATGAATGTGAATATGAAAAATTCACGTTTCTCACTCGGAGAAACGTAATAATTGATGGTCGATAAATTACATTAGATCGACGTTTTATAATTAGTAAGTCGGATCTCCGTAATCATAATTTTACGTAGAATAGTATAAGACCATCATATCGAGGCGATTTATTGAAACGGCGATTGCATTCATATTTCTATTAGCATATGTATATCCTCTCGGAGGATTCTCTATCGGAGAACCTTATTACTTCATGTTGGATAAGTTATATTAGTTCGTTGTTATTAACTTTAGAATTTTGTTATCTATAAATATAGTATTGTGTAGAATAATATAAAACGGTCATGTCAAAATAAAATTTGATATGGCGAATGCATTTAATTTGTACATGTGTACATGTCAAACTTATACCGTTTCGAAAAATCGTAATAATTTATGATCGATTAATTAAGATTGATCGTCGTTTTGAATTAAAAACTTTTGTATTCTATAAACCTTGTATTATGAAGAATAATATCAGTTCGATTTAATATATTGTTACAGATCATGAATTTAAATTTGAATGAGCATTTGTAAACATCATACTGTACCACAGATCACTAAAATCTGAGAATCGATGAATTATACTAGATCGTCGCTATGTAAAAAAAAACTGTGATCCGTTAAACCTTGTGTTGCGCAGAATAACACAGGGCAACCTTTTCGACATAATATAAATGGTAAGGTTAAAGCATTTAAATTTCGAATGAGCGTATGTAAGCCTCATATCGTTCCTGAGAACCATATTTTTTTATGATCAATAAATTATATGAAATCGTTGAAGTATATCGAGAAATTGCTTTATCCATAAACCTTGTCTTACGTAGAATGATAAGGTCATCAGATGGAGATAATATAGTGATAAGACGACTGCATTTAATTTGAGAACACTTAAAACGCATGCCCAATCGGCAAAGCGTAATATTTCTTGGTCAATAAATGACACTAATTCGTAGACATATATTAAATAGTTGTGTTTTCCCTAATCCCTGCCTTACGTAAATTAATGTAAGAGCATCAAACCGAGGTAATACATTGATACGTCGAATGCTTTTGTTTTTGAATGATCATTTATAACCCTTATACCGTATCATTGAAACGCATTATTTGATTACCGATACATTACACTAGATTGTTGTTATGTAGTAAAAAATTGTGTTTTCCGTAAGCCATATTCTACGTAAAGTGATACAAGATTATGAAATCAAGAGAATATATTGATACGTCAAATGCATTTGAATTTGAATGAGCATATGCAAACTTTATACAGTATCGGGAACCATAACATTTGATAACCGATGAATTAAATTGGTTCGTTGTTATATAATAAAAAATTGTGTATTCCACAAATCTTGTGTTACGCTGAATATGAGACCATCAGATCCAGGTACAATATTGATACGGCGGACGTAATTAAATTTGAGTGAGCGGATGAAATCAGCATGATTTATTAGAGAACCGTAATATTTGATTGTCGATAAAATATTTTAGATCGTCGTTACATATCATAAATTGTGTTTTTCATAAAAAAAAAACTTGTGTTACGTAATATAATATAGGTCTATTAGAACGGAATAATATATTGATGCGGCAAATGAATTTGACGTATCAAAATTTTATTGACCGTACGTACAACTCATACCGTATCGGAGAAATATAACACTCGATGATGACTGAACTATATTAGCTCGACGTTATATAATAAAAAATTGCTTTCCCTAAATCTAATGTTACGTAGAATAATATAAGACATTCACTTCAAGATAATACTTTGCTACGTCGAATACATATATAAAACTCGTATTGGAGAGACGATATATTTGTTTTTGATTTATAAATTACACTAGATTGTCGTTAAGTTATTAAAAAATTGAATCTTGTGTTAAATATTAAAACAGTGAATCTTGTATTAAATATTAAAAAAGTGAATCTTGTTACTTAGAATATTACTTAGAATATTATATCATCAGATCGAAATAATATATTGATAAGGTGAATATTGAAATTTAATTGCGTATGTGTAAACCTCATATCGATTCGAAGAACCGTAATATTTGATGATCGATAAATTATATTAGATCGGCATTAATACAAAATTATGTTTTCCGTAATATTAGCTTTAGCTAGAATAGTATAAGACAATTTCATAGACATAATACATTGATACGGCGAATGTATTTAAAATTGAATCATCATTGGTAAACTTAATACGTTATCGACGATCCGTACTTGATGACCGATACATTGAATGGTTGCCTTTATATATATTAAATTGTGTTTTCCGTAAACATTGTTTTGCTCAGAATAATAAAAGAAAAATGTGTTTGGTACAATATGTTGATACGGCGAATGCACTTATTTTTGAAGGAGCAAATGTGAACCTCGTGCCGCATCGGATCTATGTAAAATTTGATTATTGATATATAATGTTGGAGCCGTTGTATAGTAAGCGATGTTATTTTTCTTGTGTAACGTGGAATATTATAAGACCATCAAATCGAGATAATGTATTAATACGGCAAACACATTTATTTTGAATGATCTAGTGAATACTTCATACTCTACCGGAAAACCGTAATATTTGATATTCTATGAATTATATTAGATCGCCGTTATATATGTTAAAAAATTGTGTTTTCCGTAAACTTTGTGTTACGTAGAATAGTATAATCATTCGTATCTAGATTATATATTATTAGATAAGGCTATTACATTTAAATTTGGAAGTGCATATGAAAACGTCTTACCGAGCTTCGAAATATTTGATGACATATAAGTAATATTGCAACGTCGTTATATATTAAAAAATTGTTCTTTCCCTAAACTTTGTGTTACGTATAATAATATATGTCCATTAATTCTGGTTAATGTATTGATACTGCGAATGCATTAAATTTGGATGTACAATGTGTATCCCAAGTATCAAGTAGCGTAATTCTTGATGATCGATAAATTCTATTATATCGTCGTTATATATTTAAAAAAGAGTTTTCCGTAAGTGTTGTATTACTTATAACAATATTAAACCGTCAGTTCGAAATTATATATTAATATGGTAAATGGATCATCATATATTACGGTTTTCCACATACCTTATCAAAAAACCGTAATATATGACGTTCCATAAATAATATTAAACAGTCATTATATATTAAAAAGTTTTGTTTTCCGTGTTACGTAGAATAATATAGGACCATCTGATCGAGATAATGTGATAATACGTCAAATGTATTTATATTTGAAGAGCCACATGTAATCCTCATGCCATATGAGGAGAACCGTAATATATGGTGTTCCATAAATTATATTAAATTGTCGTTATATATAATGGAATTGAGTTTTCCTAGTGTTGCGTAGAATAATATAAGACAATCAGGTTGAGATAATGTTTTGAAACGGTGAATGTTTGAGGGAGCATATGTAAATGTCATACCTCGTACCGGAATATATCAGGCTGTATAAATAATATTAAATAATATTTTTATATAAAGTTCAACGTTGTAGTTCAACGTGTTCCCCGCGTTCCAGATTGTCGTTTTAAATGCTCGCCATCCTAATTCACGTTTCAAATATTACAGCTCCTTGTAATCACAAATAAAAATTTGCGTTAAAAAATTTGGATATAAAGATATAGGTATAATTTATATACATGTGATGTTATAAAAGTGACATTTCTATACATGTTAGTAAATTAGGTACATTTAATTTTAGTTATTCTAATGTTTTAAAATAAATCAAATACTAAAGTATTCTAATCTTTAATAGTTTAACGTTTGATGAATATTAATCATAGAAGAAGATTGGTAAGAGGCATGTAATTGTTTTTTCAACAATGTCTTATTGATACAGCATCATATAAAATTTTGATATCGAAAAAAGACAAAATAGTAAGAGACAATATTTTCATTCTTGTAGTTTGAAACTCAAACAAAGAGAGCTGTAAATTAATAAGGATAGAAAAAGGTGACCTTTCCAGGTTAACAAGGACCAAATAGCAATCCAATGCATAGCAATTGTCTGTGTGATGAAATGCTTTCTGGAGGCGGAGTCTGTGGTTGGATAAGCAGATAGAGGCGGTTTCACTCTCTCGTATCGTTGATCGCTTGTAGCATCCTCAGGATTTGGTTCATTTGTGCCGCCTCCTTTTCGCTTTCATGGCCTTTCTTCCTCCTTGTTGAACTTCATTCGGTGACCTCTCACCATTCTGTATTTCATCAGATATGTAGGAAACTACTAACTCCAATTATCTCTGCAAGATGCAGTCCAACTGAAATTTTGTAAAATTACCTTTGGTCTTTCTATTTAACTTAAGTTTAAAAATTTGAATCCTCAAATTTAGATAAAAGTAGATATCGAATTAGATATCTGTAATATTTTGATAGTCCAGTGAAGTATCTAAGTTTCTTGCAGTTTCTCTTATTTTAACTTTCATTTTCCATGATATCTGATCACCTGATAAATTTTCAGTGCAAGAACACCAAACTTCTAGAAAATTATCAAACAAGCTGTAATCATGTAGCTGTTGCCTGAAGTACTCTCTGTAATCAATCGATGATGTCAAACAGTCAAGCCCCAGGCATCGATATTTGACGCGTAAGTTTGTAGAGGCTGGTAAATACTTTCTCAGAACACACTAGGCAAAACGTGATATAAGGCATAACTTAAAGATGTCCGACAGCATGTTGCCGCAACGCTACCGTTTATTACACTGTGGTCTGCTAAAGTGCAATCGAGGAAACATAATACGGTTTCACTCTTTCTGTTGAGGCTCTCAAGAACATAATTAGCTCCTCGGAAGTGATACGGTGCTTCGACCCGTTGCCAATTTTACCTGCGCTTTCTTATCTCTCTGTCTCAAAAAACGAGAAGCATAGTCGAGGGACAGCTTATCAATCAGTTTTGTCAGTTCACACCAATGAAACGCAAAAATAGTGTCTGTCGTAAAATCACTATTACTTACGAGATTATTTACGTGAAAGAAGTCCGGTCAATCGTGTTAGTCACGTGTGTTTATGGTTCTTCAATCACAATATATGTGATTCCAATAACACTTTATTTGATTTTACTATTTTAAATTTTTGCTTCTGTTCTTTTCTTTTAATTGAATGATTCGTTTATTCGATTAAAAGATTGGACCTATCATATAGTAGTATAATGACTAGGAATACACTAGAAAAAATAAATTGCTCTTTCTATAAGGTAACAGCTAATTAATGTAGGAGAAAACGTTTTGTAGTATTGTTTTATTTTAGTAGATGGCTTATTTTTTAAAATAATGAATCTTCAAAATAACAGATTTATAGAATCTTCAAAATAACAGATTGTAAAGCTTCAAAAGCCTTAAGATGAACGAGATAACAAATCAATAAATGGAGAGGATAACAAATACATTTTTTACGCTTTTTATCTGGATGGCAATATCACTTATGAACAAATCACTTCCTGCGCCACCGGAAAGTTATTGTAAAACATGCTGATCGATAGCTCGATTCTCAGAAGAAAGTGTCTCGTTGTAGAAAGCAATTTTGCTTGACAGGTAATCGATGAATTTTTAATGTGATACGTTCGAACTCATTAATCATATATATGAGATGAAAATAATCTTTAATCTTGTCCACGCCGATATATTTCCATTAGCTTTGAAATATTGCTTCAATAAGAGAACAATATAAAGACGTCGTAGTCGATATGCAACAAAAAATGTATTTGTCTTAATCGATAAATTCAGAAAAATGATGATAACCATATAAGAATATTTAAATTTTACCATATTTTGTTTATATTTCAAATATTTTGTTTATATTTCAATATTTTTATATTTCAAATTTTGTCTCAAGGATGATAACTATCAAAGAAGGGACGCAAGTTAATCTAACTTTTGCACAGAAGTTAAACTAATGAGCTATAAATAAGGGAGAAATACTTACAGCAAGTGGACAGCCACATTTACTTACACTTCGTAAATAAAATTCAGCCCTAAATCAAGATTAGGGTTGCGATTAGGCAACCTCTCTTCGTCTCTTCTATAAAACCCAAAGCTGCGACCCTAAGTTTCTTTGACTTGTGTCCCTTTCGTTCTTATTTTTGCGCATTTTCGTATTGTTTAAATACCATTGCTCATTCGTACTAATTTATTTTATTCTTTCAATTAAAGAACTTGCAAAGATTTTCATAAATTCAAAATTAATTCTATTAGGTGGTACCTAATTATAAGAGGTTCTTGCTTACACATGTTTGCAACTTTATTTGATTCCAAGTTATTGTATTCTAACTTTAAGTTACTAATATTACTAATTACTAAATTATTACATGAAATCCAGGAATGTAGAAAACAAACATAAGCAAAAATGAATATTGTATTGAAAATTAATCGAAATCTCAGTCGAACAATTCATTCTTTTTAAAGAACAAAGACCTAATACAGGATAAATTTTGAAAACTTCATTGTATTTATAATCTTTATTTGAAAGAAATAGAAAGTTAGTTAATGATATATGTAATAAGTTAGTTAATAATACATGTGAAATTTAAAATTATCGTGATTCGACGATGATTTCCTCATGGTACTCTCAAGCATTTCCATTAGATGAAATATGCAAAAGTGGTTGACCTTCATGATTAAATAAACAGTACATGCCATTTTCATTTCCGTCGATCTAATTCCGCTTCCGTTAATCCTATTACAAAGTGTGCAGCTAATAATACACGTAAGATGGGGTAATAACGCGATTATAGAAAGCGGATGCAGTCAGGTATTATAACAAGCTTATGAAAGAGGGTGGCTGATTCAGAAGATAAATTATTGTACTCTTACTATTATTGTATAATTTTTTTAATTTCATCGACATCTGCCCTTTGTCATAGTTATCATACTTGTAATTCTCATATATTACATCGAATAAGATTTAGGAAAGGCAAAATATTTTTATACTGTAATAAGGAATATGAGCAACATTTAACCCTAACTTTACATTCTGAAGCTTTTATATGTATATTTAATATTTCGTATAACTTAAATTATAAAAAATTTTAATTAATATAATTCAAAGGTTCCAAAAAGTTCAAAAACTTTTCAGAAATTTTTCATAAAATAGGAAATAAATGGAAAATGAAATTTCATTCGATACGTTAGGTTATGTGTATGTAACAGATGTAAATAACTTTGAATCATCTACGTAGGATTCTCTTTTGTCCATATAATTAATTGAAATTTCTGATTTGATTTTAACGTAAATTGAACTAAATTTGATACCTGAAGACAAATAGTGACAAATTACAAGTTAACTAGGCGGAGTCTCGAATTCTGCCGTATTCTGCCTAAAAGAATGAACCGATGGAGCAATGCACACACATGTACCATCATTTTATACCCTTGTGCCACTAATGGCTAGTAATACTTTCCACGAGCAGCAATGTAGATATGTACGTTCACCCTTGAATAGTATGTTCATAAGCTTAATAAATCTCCTTTGCAACAAGTTCTTTGACCACAGCATTCTAAAGGATACGGGATTGGCTCGTGATTCTCAGTCTTCTATGAATTGTGTGTGGCATTCTATCTATCCGCCCCAGTACGATGTCTTTGCGAAAAATATTTATTATAAGTATACAGTAGCTTTGAAAAAATTTTTTAGCTAAATTTTCATGAATAGTTTTATTTGGTTAAAATATTGAGATTTTTGTCAATCACTTTATCTTATCTTGTTGAAGAATGGAATACACATTATGTGTATTTTTAAATAGATATTTTTTTTCTAGAGTTTAGAGAAAGAATACTATATGTGAATCTCCAATTTGAGAAGACTATTTCTCTGATGTGTCTATATTCAATATTCTTCTTTAGGAATTGGAATAGTAGTATACTATTTTCTAATAATAAAACGTAGTAATATGTTACTTTCAATTTCTATTTCCTTTATTTTAAACTCTATAGTATAAAAATAAGTTGAATTTATAATACTTAGGAAGAATTAGGAATTAGGGTGCTATTTCCATTTGCATACAATAATTTTATGAACTTTACGGAATAAAACAAGTCTAATCTAAACGGTATGAAAAATATCACACTAACTCTTAAATAAGAGGTAAAGTAGAAATTAACGTACTTTCAATTTTTATATCTACGTCCTGAACTTAATTAGTTTAAAAAATATTAGAATTTCTCTACAATATGTATTCTTTAAAATACGTTTTGTTCCAGAATAAAAAAGTTCAGTCGCAAATTTTATTTAAGTTGCTAAATATCTACTCAGAAAATCAAATATTTCTACTAAATGTACATACGTATATAAAACTGAAGTGTAAATAGGTTGACTATAGAGAATAATAGATGACGGAACTAAATTGTGGAAATTTATTGCTTGTGCCTCCCTGCGTTTACGAGAACAGCAGTGTAAGCCTAGTATAATCCAAATTTGAGAACATCAAAAGAGCAACAATACAGATTTGGAGAAGGGATTGAGAAGCGTAAATTGAGAAAGTTCAAACAGGGCATTAAACAAATTTAATGTTATTTGGAACTGGATTGTACATATATTAAGTACGATCCGCATCAACTAGATTTTGAATTCACAGATATTTGGTATAAAGAAATAGTGAATAACTTGATGGTTTTCATGGATAATTCTTAGAGTGATATGTAGAACTGTATATAGTACTTTAATAATATTCAAAATAATAGTCATTTATTAATCTAGATTATTACATTGCGTTATGGAAATTTAATTTATTAAGTATTTATTAACGATATATATGTGTCACTTAAAGTTACATTAATATTATAATGAACCGTACAATCATTCTGATTATAAATAGATATGAATAAATAGGTGAATAAAGTGTTAGTACAAAATGTATGAGAACATTTAGAACAAAGCAAGAATAAGAATTTTTGTATAAGAATTGTTATATAATTAATCAATCAATTCTATTTCATTAAATAAAATTAGGGTACATAGATTTACACATGGAATTATGGTATACATATAAAATATATGATATATTTAATATTGTATATTATATTTATATGATATAGTATATGATATATTTAATATTGAGAATATTCTTGAAGGTTTTGCAAAATCTAACAAATTCTACTCGTGCACACTCGTCCATCCACCTCATCAAATTAGTGACGTCCTTTAACGCGGAGTGTTATTTTACAACTGAAATTCATGACTCAAAGACATATCGATCCGTATAGTGTTTATTATCTGCGAAATACGTCTCTTATTATCATTATCATTTATCCATCGTTTCACATCCACGCAACTATTGATTTCGTATAATTAACGTACGTTTTAAATCAATAACTAATTGAATATTGCAGTTCATACTTAAATAATCTCTTTCCTTAATTGTGTGCGTCACTCTCACTCACGGTTTGCACTATGAGCTCCCAAAACGAAAATCGATCTTGATCATTGTCCAGTTCTTATATAATTTCTTAACTTTATACATTTATTTGTAGATTTTTAATTTCTTTTGCATAGATAAGTGGTAATTGCGAAAAAAACTTTGGAAAAGTAAAGGGACACCACGATGATGAACGATGCATCCATGCAATTCTAAGAACATCTGACTTATTTTAATGTAAGTGAGCATACTTTTATATTCCTTTTCTTATTTTATTGTAATTGAGTAACTAACGACATTTATTTAATATTCAATTCATATACATTCTTAACAAACAACTTTTGGAAAGGAACGCATCGTGTTGTTTGAATACTGTACAGATAATAAAAGTGTGCGATATTTGATTTGTTTGAAATCAAGTATTTAAAAAAATCAAATATTGTGGACAAATTGAATATAGTATGTATAATTTTTAATGGTGGAAATTCAAATTATGGTATTTACAAATCATTTATGTTACAAAATATTCATAAATATTTGATAACATCGTGAAATATTTTACAGTGGGTAATAATATTTTAAATGTATTAATTAAATGTTTCACAATTTCAGTACCATAATTCTTTATCTGTAATAAATAAATAACGATTGGTTGATAACTTTGAAGAAGCAGTATTTACTAAACAAATATTCTATCCCTTTCCCTATGACAAAATTTTTCTTTCAGAATTACGATGACCGTACGCAGTGCGATTGGTAGAATCAGTGTTCATTCCGTCATGTAATTTTCAATATTCCTTAGAGCACAGTAGCTCTTATTAAATTCAAATAGAATATAATTTAACGCACGAAATTAGAGTCAGTGAACTCGCTGGTTGTTACTTAAACGGGCGAGTTAACCTTTTAGTCTTTTATTACACCTTTTCTTTCTTTTTTTTTTTGAAATATTCGCTTTTGGTAACAGTATTGCAGTTCTCACAAGAGAATGCAGCTTCTCCTGGAGCATAAAAATATAAATACCTTTATACATTATATTCCAATATATTCTATTCTTTGCATATTCTTAAAAATATATAATCTAAAAAATATACTCCAATAACACGCGATTTATTTCAGCTTTTTCTTTACTATCATTTTTTCCTAGTCTTTGGGTAGGAGATACTAGTGCTTTAAAATTTAGCGTGTAAAGATCTTTATATATCGTTTTTCAATTAATTTTATTTCAAATATTTTGCTTCATT
>CAJDYZ010000779.1:0-13328 GCA_903986555.1 Heterotrigona itama
ATAATAAATAATTGATGAGGTGCACAAATAGATTAATAAATATATATACTACATGCTAATAGTTAATACTTCAATTTTACTTTGTATTAGGTTAGGTTTAGATTGCATGAAAATTTAATCATTTCTAATTTCTAACAAGTACAAAAGTAGAAATAATAAATAATTGATGAGACGCACAAATTAATAAATATATGTACTACGTGCTAATAGTTAATACTTCAATTTTACTTTGTATTAGGTTAGGTTTAGATTGTATGAAAATTTAATCATTTCTAATGATTACAAGTACAAAAGTAGAAATAATTGATAAGATGCACAAATGGATTAAGAAATATATATACTACGTGCTAATATTTAATACTTCGATTTTACTTTGGATTAGGTTAGATTTAAATTAGATTTGATTTTACTTTATATTAGATTAGGTTTAGATTAGATTAGATTATATTAGATTAGTTTAGATTAGGTTAGATTACCAATTTTATTCTTACAAAATGTATAAATGTTTCAAAAAATGGGAATAAGGAACAAACGGTACAAATTAGAAATAATATATAAAATTTTAGTTAGTCTAATTAAAAATCCTGCTTTACGATGCGTTAAATGTAAATTTGAATTGGGAAGAAAACTTGTTCTCTCGCATTAACGTAATAAATTAATTATTCTCGCAAACGGCAAAAACCAGCAATTGTAATACAAAGATACAACGAGGATACAATACGATACAATACGACGTAAGGTACTAAACCAAATGTTTCTTTCGAAACATCCATCAAAACATGACTATCCGTATTTTCAGCATGAAACACTGACCCCTCGAAGAAGAAAGGAACCTGAAAAGCTGAAAAGAACTCGAGTGATGCTCATTTTCTCTGCCACGCATACACGTTTCTCCCCGAAGACACGTAACTCCCCTGTAAGAGTCGCTCTCCCTGCCCCCTTAATTTCTTCTCTCATCATTGTTCCTCTCGTCGTCGTGCTGCAACCCCGTTCTCAAGGAGGACCCCCTGCGAAGTATCGATCCGCTGGTATCGAGCTGCAGGTGATGCGGCGCAGCTTCTCGAACATCGAGAGACGCTTGGACGCGTTCGTGCGTGCGTCGCGACGCGGTGTACGCGGTGCACAATGTCATCTGCTGACCGGTTCGAATCGGATGGAAACGCGCCACCGTGGGAAGAAGAAGCTGTCCAAAGTGTTGTCCGAAATGCACGCGGAGGAACGCGAGGAAATATCGGACAGTAATTTTTATGACTGCCGAGGTAGAGTTAAATTTGCAGGAGGAGCTTCTTACCGAGTTTTGAAAGATCTGTGGGTTTCGAAGGTTTCTGGGTCAGTGTCCTGAACGAAAACTTCATTTGGTAGCAATGGTAGCATGTGGTTTGATGAAGAAATGAGAAGAGATTGTTAAACATCGTAATTAAAAATATGAATTAACTATAATGACAATAATTATATATTATTCGAAACTGTTCGAAAATTCTTTTCTTAAAAATAAATGAGAAAAATAACGAGATGCTGTTTGATTTCCCCCGTGTCTCTGATCACTTGCAAATTACACATTGTCCAAACCTCCTTCCGCGAGGGACGCGCAAAACGTTAATCGAACCCGCGTGCTACGTTATTACATCATCGATACGTCTTCGAGGCTTCTTTGTACTTTTCTTAGAAATCGTTCATTAAGAAGCGTTGAATTGCTATTTCACCGCGGTAAACACACCTGTGGACCACGTCCAATGTTTCGCAAAAACAGTACTTTCGACGTTTCCCTTCTCCCATAATATCGGGAATAACTCTCGAAAAAGGAATTCGTGCGAAAATTCCCAGAAACCGCTCGAACGCGATTCGTTTAATGCCAGCTTTGATCCGGCTTGTTAAAAGGCGCACGCATATTTATGAATAATTCAGCCGCGGAAGCGGTATCGACACGGGAAACAAATTAATGGCATGGACGCACATACAGCATCGCGCTGCGCTGTACAGTTCATATCGGGACGTCAAACGTTCGGCGCGTACATCGACGTTACAACGCGCAAGTGCAATTGCACACGCGAGCGAGAAATCTCTGATCTGAATATCAAAGATGCCGACGATTCGTGATCTCCAACTCTTTGCTAAATATTTTTATCTAGATTCATTGTAAAAAGAAGAAAGAAGGAAAAGAAAGGAAGATTCAGTCAAGAAAATGAACGTGCAAATGTCAACAGTTTTTTGCACGTATAATTAGTAATTGCAACATCTTTTTTTAATTTTTTGGTCAGAAGATCCCATTAACAAATGGTCGAAAACATCATTTTCTATTCTCTATCATTGTTCTTCTGTATACTGGAACGTATCTTTTTCTACTTGGTTACCGGAAGCTCATCGCGAACGAAGAGCTCTGATTTTTCACGATTGGATGGATAATTATGTTTGTCGTGCTTGCGAGAGGTATGTGTGAGAATTCAAAAGTGTCAATCTTGAGAATGCGATTTAATTTTGTACCTTTCTTCATTCTGTTCCCATGATTTGATATTTGTGGAAAGTTCGCAATTTACCAATAGATCCCATTATTCTTATTTCCGTGTTAATTTTCCTGATAATTTTTCAATCTTGAGAAAGTGTCGACTACCTTCTCAAAACGTTTCATGGTTGGAGGAGAATTTTTCCCGTGGCGAAGACCAACAGATGTTCGCGTGCGCGCGAGATCGGTAGAAAAGTCCACTCGCATACAAAGCCGACGTGCGCATTAGCCAACGTTGTCAGGAACAGGTTGCTCCGCTGGCGCGATTCAGAATCTCGCGGCGTAATACAGATATTGAGTTCACGCGTAGCGCGGGCGCGGATAGAAAAATCCGCTTGAAAGAAACGCTCGCTAATGAATTAGTGCTGTCGGTATCGGAACGGGTCGTGCCTGCGTGCGACAAATTATGCCGATCGTATCGTAAAATTCTATGGAAACAGCTAAATGCTTATTAGAGGCCACATACGCGGGCGTAGATGCAATATATCACCAACTGAACCGTGACGACATTTATGTTTTCATACTTCTAACGATCAAAGTCATCATTTTTACAATTTTACAGTTGGCATTCTTGCGGGCAACTGGGTCAATGGACAATGTGAAACAAAGTGTCGCCTGTTTTCCTACCCCTCGCCGCAGTTTTCACCGAGCACGTGGATCGATTAACGTTTCCATGTTAATCACGATTTTTCTGTCGACGATCTATAACGAGGTCCTGTTCAATCAATCGATCAATGATAGTGTGACGATCGATTGAATGTGATTGTTGGATGCGATAGTATGATCGATAATACTGCGATAAAAAAAAAAGAAATTTGGATTTATTAATCAATGGATTTATTAATCAATGGAGAGTCATTTGATACGTACTATTGTTAAAGTGGTCAGGTGCAACGAATTAAATTGTTTGAAATTTTGCGAACTGAATGATTAAATAAGATTTAGATCTGCCAGTATTTATTATTTTAGAATTCAATACTAATGATTATAGAGTGTAGATTATGTACGTGTAATGTTCAGTAGTATACATTCAATATTAGTGTTTCGTATTAAGTAGCTGTATGAAATGATAGTTTTGCTTTTAAATTACAATTTTGTACGAATTAAAAAGCCTAATATATAAAGAATTTAGTAATTTTATCTCTCCGCGGAACGTGTCTGACTTCTGGGAACGATCTACTTAATGCATCAGTTCTCTCATTCCAAAATACCACTCTTCTTTCTTAACATATTTATCTGTTTCTCTATGAAATAAAGCAGAAAATATTCTCCAAAGTACAAAATACTCCGAGAATCAAATATTCTCCTTCTGTATTCTTCTTAGTACTTGTTGAATCATATTTCTGAATCTCTTTACTTACATTGCTATTTTAAATTTATCTCAAAATTATTTGATAAACTTCTAACTCTCTAATTTAATTATGAAATTGTCTTGATGAGACTCGCTCTATCCACGTACCTAAATCTTTTTCACTGACACCAATATGTACGTTACTGTCTGAAATTCAGCTTAAAATCACCCGACTAAGTCTCAAAGTGAATCATGAAATTCGTGCCAAGTGTCTCGACGAGACAGGAATTTTCTACTCGAAGGTCAATCAATATATTTGAATCTTCTTTATTAATACCGGTATGTACATTACTGTCCTAAATTCATCTAAAAATCACTTGCAACTCCCAAAGTTAATCACGAAATTACTATGTGAAATTCATCTAAAAATCACCCGACTAAGTCTCAAAGTGAATCATGAAATTCGTGCCAAGTGTCCGACGAGACAGGAATTTTCTACTCGAAGTTCAATCAATATATTTGAATCATCTTTATTAATATCGGTATGTACATTACTATCCTAAATTCATCTAAAAATCACTTGCAACTCCCAAAATTAATCACGAAATTACTATGTGAAATTCATCTAAAAATCACTCGACTAAGTTTCAAAGTGAATCATGAAATTCGTGCCAAGTGTCCGACGAGACAGGAATTTTCTACTCGAAGCTCAGTCCATGTACCTGAATCTTCTCCATTAATGTCGACATGTACATCTTATACACTTCCCTATGAGAGAAAATCCCAAAGATTCGCGAACAACGTCTCAGCGAGGCAAGGATTTCCAACTGAAAGCAGAATCCCTGTCCAACAATCCGGTCTATCGTAACGCGGAACACGTATGGTACGTACGTGTGACACAATACAAGGAACAGGATCGATCTCCCTCCACTTTCGACACCCGTTACAACCGAGACATTAGATCGTACGTTAGACACGGCGATTGGCTCCTGTCGGACGCGAAGAGGTTGGGCCCAAGTGGGCCATCAGGTTCGCAGGGGGGATCCAGAATGCGATTGGCAGCAGGGAAAGCAACGGAAGAAGGGGGCAACGCTATCTTGGCAGGCTCGGTGCTGTACGATCGTCGTGCTGCATCGGCACCCGTTCGACGAAAGGAGAGGAGAGGATTGCTGGATACGCGGTGCAACAACGTTCGAAGCCGGCCGTTCGAGGGAGATCTCGGCGTGCAGATACCGGCGAGAAACGGTAGGCAACGCGAGAACTCGCGGTATTTCCCCGCACTGCAGTTCACCTGAACTTTGTCAAATTCGAGTCGATCCGCGCGAGATCGCCAGCGGCAGATTGCGCCGCGGATGATTTCCGTTCCGTGTCGCTCGAACGGAACGGTTCCTCTGCACGTGCGCAGATAAAGATAATGGAGGCGAACCGAAGCCCGGTGAAACGCAACTTTGTCGTACGACGTCCGATTGATAAGATAACCGGGCTGGAATCGTTTTTAGATTAATGCACTGCGAGCGAAGATCAACGAGATCGATATGAGAGAGAGAGAGAGATGAAGGGGCAGGATTTTACAGCGATTGATAAAAGGAAAAACGTTTGACAACGATTGCAAATCGTGGTAGCTCGTAGCTAACTATCTGTGTAAGACACGTCAATTGCAGTGTAAAGAGGGGAAAAACAGGCGAGACAGATGCCGATAGGAAAGAAGGTTTAGGAGGTCGCGGCAAAATCGTCTGGTTAAGAATTTATGTTGTTATCAGTGTTAATGAACCAGAACTGAAATGAATAAAACGTATGAGAATATGTAGTTACGTATATACGTATATAAAGAGGAGGGGGGAGGGGAGTTCGGGATAAAATCTTTCCGAATCGTAATTTGATTCCGTTGAGTGCAGCGGCTTTTGAGAACTCGTTTATCGGTTATCGCGTATCTGACTAGACCATTCAACGTACCTACACTACCGTCAATAAGTCGCGAGATTACTTCACCCGGAACAGGCGCGCATGACAGGCATAATTGTGATTGCAAAATATTGCGGTGAAAAGGGAATTAAATTGCACTACGTTGTCATACATCTGCTTTAGTGCGATATTGCAAAATTGCCAAACGACTCGTGTAAATGAGAGTGTATATCGCAGTTTCGAGTGTCTTTTCAGTAATTTGAGGGAATTCATAGTGAATGAACTGAATTTGTACTTTTGAATAACTGCGATTTAAATATCTTTCTCGGCACTTCAAATCTTTCAATAGAGAATCTACGTTTATTTAAAAAAAAAAAAAAAAAAAGAAAGAAAGAGAAAAATAGAATCACATTCTGTTGTCATGATGATCGTAGTGATGATGCAAAAATCTCGAGTCGGATTTCTGAATCACCCTCGAGGGTCAGCCAAAAGCTGACTGCAGTCGGTCGGATTCGGCGCGTTCGGGTCTCCTGACCACGGCCAACTCTTCGTTCGCGCGAAAGAAGAGATTCGTCACAGCGAGCACAAGGGGGCAACGCGTTCGAAAGGGGGGCGATCTGGACGAGTGACGTCGGGGAGGGGGTTGCGAGAGTAGCAGCCAGCGAGCAAGGAGGAAGGCTGGGGAAGGCAGAGGAGGGAGCCAGAGGAGGGGATCGAGGGGCAACGCGAGGAGGCGAGCAACCACGCACGGCATCCTTCCTTCAGAGCCAAGTGAAGCGGCCGAACTGGTCCTGAAACACGGTGCAGTGCTCGAGCGGATCGTGGCGTGTCGGGGTCCCCGGTTCCGGGGCCCGACGTCCGCAGCCCTCAGTCGTTCGCCGATGCCCCGACGAGGAGGAGCAGCGAGATTGTCCTAGGGCAAGGTCATCCCTCGGATGAGCCACCCTGTGAATCTCGAATCGTGCCTCGATTCGTTAAGCTCTCGGTTCGTGCGTGCTATCCACGATCCACGATCTCGTGCTTCTCTCGATTCGTTCGTGATCCATTTTGTTTTTTCGTCTTTTCTTTTTCTTTTTTTTTTCTTTTTCTTTTTTTCTCTCTTCTACGCGGATGCTCGCGTCGCGTTCGTTAGGGTCGTCGTCCAGTTCGTCTTCGCGAACGACGTTCCAACGATCCTCCAGCTCTCTGTTGCCATGGACGGAGTAGTCGAGAGTACCGGGACTTCCGACGATTACCGGCGAGGTCTATGATCACGCGAATCGACAGGGGATCGACGGAGGAAGAATGAGCTCGGAGAAGATGGGATACCTTCCGGCACGGTTCGCAGACCACGAATACAGTGAAAGAACTTTCATGCAGCAACATGACCAGTTCGAACCAGTGGAAAGTCTATTTTTACACGTAATTGCCAAGATAAACGCCAAGGAGGAAATGTCAATGCGGGAAGCTACCTAGAGGAATGATTTTTATCAACAGGTGTCGAAGCTCGTTTGGGCCGTCTCCCTTGCAAGAGCAGATGCTCGGAGTAACAAGATCGTCCACTGACTGACAAGTTTGTGCTTTGTGACGCGTGACGAGGATAAATCGCGTTTTCACCGTATCGGCAAAGTGGACGATTAGGCTTGGTGCGCGCGATCGAGGGAGGTGCAACGGGCGCGATAGTCAGGGGGACGGGGTGGGGGAGAGAGGGAGGGAGAGAATAGCAGAGAGGTCGAGGAAAGGAAGAGAAACTGCACAGGCACGGGCGAAAGAGCGTGGAGGAAAGAGGCAGGCGAAAAAAAAGAAGAGCGATAGAAGGAAAGCAGGAGGCGAACCGAGGACCGAGGAAGCCGGAGGAGGAACAGAGACGGGACGAAAAAAGGAGGATTTGCCAACTTCCTGCGAGCCGGGAACGTGAGAGAAAGGCCGCCTCGGAGCATGTATAGTTCGATCGATAAACAAACGCTCGTCGAAGCGTAATATCCAGGTGTGGACTCTCGTGTACCCATGACCAATTGGAACGTCTCTCGGCCCCTGTTGGAAGATGTCGTCTCGTCGACGACGTTCGATCTTTGCGATCTTTGAATCTCAGTGAAACACGCTCAGAATCGTCTGGTGGTCTCAGAGACTCGTATTGAAAGTCGAGGCACGGAATCACGGTTAACGCGAAAAGGTCCACGCGCAACAGACTGACAGGTGTTGGGCTTCCGGTTCCAGATCCACGAGTCCATCGAGCCAGCTCCGCTACGCCCGAGGAGCGTGTAATGCGGTTTTAACGCGAAAGGTGTCGGGTTTCATAAACGAAACCGGTGCGGAGCACCGCGCGCGAGTTCGTCAGGGGTCACTCGCGTCGCGGGTTGCGATGAACGAGCGGCTGGAACGAAGCGCGTGGCACGTGGGCGACCGACGGAGTGCCGTTTCCTTTCCGCGCGGAGATGATACGGAGACAGACGGGCTACAACTAGAGAGAAACAGGATGAAACGAGACGGAGTTGAAACTCCAGGTGTGAAAGCTGAGTGATACGAAATTGAAAGACTGGTAATTTTCGTGAAAATAGTAATTGTGATTCGTCGCGGACATGTCGTTTGCTAACGGAATTGGATCATTGTAATGGATTATTTTTAGAGAACGCTCGTTACAATCGGACAGCGAGAGAAAAGGGGGACTTTGATTCGATGAATTAACGACGGGACAGGAGACGGAAATGGAAATTTTATGTGCGTATGTTGGTCGTCGAACAAGTGGTGACTTGGACCGAGGACCCGGTGACTTCGATGCGTGCACAGACGATGGATTTCTGGCGCCACTGGTAAGTTTCCATAACTCGTACGAGCTGACGAGCCAAATGTAGATACGCGCGCGCCGCGCGAGCAGAAAGAAATTCTACACCGAGAGAAAGATTCTTCGTCGATATATTCCGATTCGATCTGAGGCGAAGGAATGCATAGGCCGAGTCGCAGAAACTGTTAAGAACTGAACTTTTACCATGGCTGCCTCTAACAGATAGCAGGGTACATAAGCAATTACAATGATGTACGATCGTCGTGAAAGACATTCACGTAAGTGAGTTCTTGAAACCTAATAAAGTCTGATAACCCATCGAAATCCGCGCTCGTTTTTACTCGTGTGTAGGTCTGTGTGTAGGTACACTCTTCCTGCTCAATAAATACGCGCTCGATAAAATCTTGATAAAAATGGCTGGCCGTGCTTCGAGATACCGCTGTCGACGGTAGTAACAAGTCATCTTTGTTGATCAATCGCTAACCGGTATGATACAGCATTCCGTGCATCCTTCGCTGGGCTATTTTCAATATGATACGCTCGCAACAGCTAAACCTTCGTCATCAAGATCGTCGGATTAGCAAAAACTATAGCCTCCTTCCTTTATCATGGTTCTTTGCATCCACCGATCGAGCACGATCGAGGCTGACGCGCGGAACTTTTTTCAATATCCCGACTGGCTCTCCACCGATGCAGGAAATCGAAGTTTATCGTTAGCGTCCTCAAAGATTTTTCACGCGACGTTTATGGATCGTTTTATTCAGCGTTCGATCGCAAGGTCGATCGTTTCTTCCCCTGTAATTAAGTTCCGAACTCGACTTGATCGTTTGTCTTTCTTGCACCGCATATGCATATATTCCAATGGTTGCGTTTTTGCGGCTAGTATCACGATACCCGTGAGTTTTGTTCCGTGGAGCATAAACGATCTTTTCATCGCGACTAAGCGATTTGAAAAGTTATTACTATATGATTTTCTGTGCTTACGAGTACAGTTTTGAATATATGTATCGGTCGATGTTGCAATCGTCACAGTGATTGGAGAAAGTTTCGAGAGCATGATGAAGTGAGATACAGGAGGAGGGTGTTGTATTTTCGTGGAGTTCGATTTAGAGACGAATTTGAATTAGAAAGGAGGATTGAAATGACCATCTCGCGTTTCAATGGGAGTCTGTAATCCTTTTGACACCCCGAGTATTAAGCTTAGTGCTAAAAGCTCCATTCAATTACACGATGTTCTATGTTTAGCCCTGTCAATAAGATGTTCCGTATAATAGATTCAAAGTGATATTGTGTTTGGACAGAACAGATTTTTTTCAGACGGGAGTCACGTACGTTCGTCCGAAGTTGGCAACTACTACTTGGTCAGACGGCTCATTCTACTGAATCAATACGCGCGGCATAAACGTGTACACGCCAACTATATTTCATCAGAAGTTTTTACAAATTAAGCATTAGCTGTTTGTACAAATATATATTTTCTTTTTCTCTTACAAATTAAATAAAAGTACGTGACTTATTAAAATACAAGCTTTCTAATAATTTGAAATCGAAGAAAATCTTATTTCTAGTCCCTTTGTATGCAAATGCTAAATTTCGTATACGAACAAATATTTATAGAATAAAGAAGGAAATGTCAGTTTTTAGTAACTTTGCTTATTCCTTCATATTATATTCAACTTGAACTAAAATATTTCTTTCATTTTTCATTTATAAAATTATACCGCATTCTCAGACCTATTTCAGTAAATATCAAGCTATCATCCAGTAATTTGCTGTTTGTAATGAAAACTCAACTTCTGGATTTAATTAACAAAGCAGTTGATCGAACGATTAAGGATACAACGTTCAAATACGAATTTAATCACTTCCATCGATTACTTGCCAAGTAATGTTGATTCGCGGACCGAGCCGCATCGAAATTCCATTGTGCGATTGCACGCGCCTACGTCTGGCGGATGCTCAATGAGAAACGAGTACATCGGCCCGAACGGTCTCGCGTTCGGATATATCGTAATAATACATCGCGATGATCGACCGGTCAGGGGGCCTAGAGCAATGGTAACTATCAATTCCAATCAGCCGCGATCACCGGTGCTCGGCGGCGTTAATAAATTCCGCTCGTTCCACGAATATCGTCCGACACTCTCGTGAGTCTCCGCCTGACGGTTCCGGCTTCGTTGCCCTCTTAATCCGCCATCGAACGAGTCACAATCGAAACTCGAGTAAACGAAAGTCCAAGCCAGAAACGAATCACGAAGGGTACGAGCAGAACTCCGAGACAAGTGGTTAATAGGAGTTCACGATCGTCGAAGTGGGTTCAAGTCAAACGATGGATTGCATTTCAGTTCATAAATAAAAAGGTGAATGAAATTGTTGCATTCTTTGTCATTATCGAATAACTCTGTTTCTTAAAAATATTATGTATTTTCTTTTTTTTTTTTGAACTTTCTTTTGTTCATAGTATTTTCAATATAAAACAATTAGTCAGTAACTTAATAAATTAATTCACAGAATAACTAGGCAGCGCCTGGTAAACTATAATAGTTCTTTATTTTATATCGTATAAATTTGAATAAATATGAAATAATTTTAACTAATATTTCAACTACGATACAATTGTAACATTTGACCAATAATAATACATTCTGAAATAAGAACGGTAAACAAGTCAGCCACTTGGTAGTTTTTCAGACAACAGAAGCTCAAATATAACAAAGAAATAATTGTTATATTAGAGTTCCATTGTAAACCCGAGTTCTTAATCAAGATAACTATATTAGATGACAAGCGAATTCGTCATTAGAGCAAACAGATAAATTCACAGTCACGAAAGTATTTATAACAATTATGTGGCTACTTTTTTTTTTTTATTCACAGAATAACCAATGTGATATAATTTCTGATACTGAGTTTCCAAATTCGAATAAATATTATCAATATTGTCCTACGCAAAACCGTTCGAGGCTTCCTCCACGTCGAACGAGATACAGTTCCCAACCTCTTTATCCTCACTTATCTATCAACCTGGCTCTTGAAATTCTTCGTTTCTCCGTTGTGAGCTGAATATCGTCGCAATAATTTTCTCCATTCGGTCGCATCTTGCCCGAGGGACGACCGTGATGTTGCCACGTTTCGTGAGATTTTTCGATTTATTCGATGCTCTGTCGGAGACCGGAGGGTTTCACTTTCAGCAGCAACCTAATCTTTGTTACTGGCTTGAGCCGATATTACTTGTGAAGAATATTTGCAAGATGATTGTTTGTTTGCACGATTTCACTAATATTCTATGGTGTCTTGTATGATTTCGATAATAAATTTAATAATGTGCCATAATCAGACATTAGGTAAAAATGTGTAAGATGTAGTGCTCATGATAATATTTCATTTGATTCATAAAAAATGTTAAATATTACCAAATATAGTATGAAATATTTCGAAACCAAAATGAAATGTTTAATGTTGTGATAATTCATTCATTCGTTCAAACGACATGCGTTTCGCATTTGTTGTATTATGTATTTCAGTACAAGATGATGCTCTTCACAGATAAATTATATTGCGTTAATTTAGCTTATGAAGAGAGTGAGAGAGAGAGTAATTACTTGTAGGAAACAGTGTGCTGCTAATCTGATCTCAGAAGAACTGACGATGAACTTCGCAGATAATTTACGTAGTATGTTAATTAGTAGGCAGAGAAACGGAGATTAGTTGTCAGAGATGAATTATCCACGATCGTTACTTAAATACTGAACTATCGTTTGAATTATTGTTTCAATACTTGTACATATTAGCCTATTTCATTTTCCCGCCGCGTTTGATCGTTCAATCATTCTCATGTTCAAATCATTAATAAATCCGTGTCAATTCATGATGTTGGTAAGATAAAAAAATTATATCAACTTATTAAATTTTTGCTAAAAATTTTAAATTTCATGATCAAAAAATATATTACGTGAAAAAGATTACTAGGGAATAATTAGAAACAAAAATTTGTGATATCTATAACAAATGAACAGTTGGTGAATCTCACGGAATCTTAATTATCAGCTCCATCTTCAGTTTCAAAAATATAGAAACGTAAAAACCTTCGAATGATCTAGAATATATAAAAACTCAAGAATACAACGAACAAAAAGATCTAGAATCGGAGGCTCAATTGTTACGTGTAACCAACACAAGGTATATTACCAACGAGTGAACAGAAAAGCATAACCAAAGAATTAAATACAAAAATTTATAACAAACGAACAATTGACGAACCTCAAGGAAAACTTCTAGTCTTAAAAACGTAAGATCTTCGAACGATCTGGATTCTAAAAGGCTTAAAAATACAAAAGTACTAAAGAAATTTTGAATCGTAGAAATTGTAACGATTCTCACACGTAGATAACGAACCGAGAAATTATCAAAATTCAACTCCATCTCAATTCAGACACAAGAGTCTCCTTTCATCTTGCGTATAATAAACCACACGTTTAAAGGAACTGCTCCTCTTCCCCTATGAACCCCTATCACTCTGACAAAGAGCGTCGACTCGAATCCGAGCCGAGCGCATACGCGAAGCGTCGCAAGTATATACACGAACGAGGGGACAAAGAACGAAGGGGTGTCGATGAAGGCTCGCGAGTAGGAGAGCAAACCGAACAAGGAGGTTCACCGAACGATACAAAGAGACGAGAGAAGAAGGAAAAAGAAAAAAAAGAGAGAGGGTGGAACACGCGTTGCAACGCACTGAGCTCGTGCGAGGGTGGACAGTTATCAGCGAGGCGCAGTCGCCAGAAAATTGCTATCGCGAGGTGAAAAACGAAATCGCTCGGCGAAGTGGATAAGCCACGGTGGAAATCGGTGCATTTGAATAGTCTCTCTCTCTCTCT
>CAJDYZ010000780.1:20868-38881 GCA_903986555.1 Heterotrigona itama
AAATAATTTCTAAGCACTCTGAATTTTGAACAATTTTTTTTGCCAACTTAATATAACGAAACAGAACCAAAAAGAGTACTCTTGTTTATATCTTGATAAATATCGTACATGGTTGATCGTGCATCTGCAGATAATTTCGAAGTTACAAGTTCAAACATTTCTTGTTAATTCGATTTAACGAGATAAATTCAATGAAAAATGGACTACTCTTAGTTCATTTGTATCTCAAAAGATAGATAATAAAATCACTGAAAAGATTTGATAAAAATTTAGACATTTGACTAAGCAATTGTCAATTATAAGCTTTTTAAATACGTGAAGGATATATTTTTTAAAAAGTTGAAATTGGTAAGAATGTAGGTTAAATATATTCCCGCCGAAATAGAATACTTCCGTTTAAACATGGCTATTCGTTTACATATGAGTTGTGATTTATCCGAGGAGAAACAGAGGATACTGCATTTAATGCCATGCAAAATTTGTGGTGATAAATCTGCCAATGTTTCTACTTATTTTACACCTTATATTTGTAAAAGAGATGATGAAGGTACGTTCGTGAAATTTGAATTCATTATCGGTAAACATACATAGTTGGTATGTATATTTTTTCCTGCAAATAATAATTACACCAATAATATTAACACTTGAGATTTGTGATTAAACAAAAAAAAAATTCTTTTCACATATAGTTTACACCTCTTCCTTTCGTGGACGTCCGCTTTATGGAAAAAAGATAACAATTCCTCCTGGATATAAAGGTATTATATTTGTTGAACACAAAAAATCAGAAATAGAAAATGTTAAACGTAATTTGTATGTCACGGGTACTTTTCCGCATTTCACCTACTGGAATTATGATAAGTTGCCAACAAAAAATGATGCATTAGCAGCTGCTATGGATTGGATTGATATTGCCGAAGCAGTAAGTTATTAAATAAGAAATAAAAATTCATTGTATTTGGTAGAATATAATCAATGTTTATATTTATGATATATTTCCTCCTTAGCTACATTCTACAGAATCATAACTAAAAATGAAACTTAACATTATATGAAAAATACTGTTATACATTCAGTGGATTATGAAGATTGTTCTATTTTGATATAAAGATAAAAATAAATATATTTTGCATATTTTATGTACGTT
The DNA here is from genome assembly GCA_903986555.1 of Heterotrigona itama. Lineage (NCBI taxonomy): Eukaryota > Metazoa > Arthropoda > Insecta > Hymenoptera > Apidae > Heterotrigona > Heterotrigona itama. The sequence continues at coordinate 22,016 of CAJDYZ010000780.1, forward strand.
ATAGTTTATTAACCATGTTTTATATCATGAGCATATCTTTTTGTCATACATAACAGACATCTTATAATCCCATATAATGTGAACAAGCAATGACTTTTGGTTTAATTAGGAAAGCTGTTTCAAAAATGTGCAGTCTTTTACAAGATAAATAGTATATTTGTAATTTATTTTCTTATTTTTATAAATATATAAAAGTTGCAATGAGAGAAAATGAAAGCATTTACTACATCTTTGTTAGCAGAGATCTTTTCTTATTACATATATATATATATATATAATACTACTGAGTGTAATACACTATAGTATTTTCAATACTGTTTATAATGACAGAGAAATAGACTATTAGTTATAAATTTATAATCAGTGTAATATAATTCTTTTCCAAAGTTATGTTCTATATGACATTCATATGCAGCTGTTTATTTATGGTTATATCTGTATAAAATTCATATAAAATGCCTTTTAGAGACTATTTAACATAGGTTCGTAGTTTTGGAATGAGTATTTGCAAGAAATACATGCATAGTTCCTACTGGAGTCTTTTTATACATGCACATATGTATATATATATAGAAAAGTTAAAATAATTTCATGTACAATGGCAGTATTAGAGATGAAAAAAAGTAGATAGTTTCGTAAGAATTTATGACAGAAGAAATATTAAATATAATTGTATATATAAAGTAAATATCTAAAATCAGTTTTAAGAAATTCTAAAATCATAAACAAGATTAATCAAAAATAAAGTGTATAGAGATAAATTTTTTTTATATAAATTAAAACATTTTTAATTCATGAATACTTTGATACATAAATAATAAATTATTATAAATTAATATGTTCTTAAATTTCCTGATCAGCCTACACAACTTATTTACAATTGCATCATATTCCTAATACCCAGCTAATCTAAAAATAGGTCCATCATATATCACTTCATTTCATTTTAGCAAAAGCACCCTAATATTTATTTATAAAATTAAAAAGTAAGTTCTGATATCTGGTATTACTACAAAAAAAAAAAACATTATTTTCTCTAGTATTTTATAAAAAATTCTAAGAAAGGAAAAATGTCCTTATACTTATTACTATATTGCATGTGCATTTTTAGCTTCTCTTATTGATACTAAATTAGATATACATAGTGAACAATCTGTGACTTCTACTATTGCACGGTTTTTATTTTGTACCCTGATTTTGAAGTATTTTTTTTAACTTACTTAAAATTGTTTATTCAAAGTCAATTATTGAATGATAAATACAATACTTTTCTAAATATTTTTTAATTGTAAATCATATAGTTGGCTCAGGTATTTTTAATACCATTATATAGTTTCAATATATATTTAAAAAAAATAGATTTAACAGTCTTATATTATTATTAAAAAAGTTAGTCATAAATTAATCAAATTTTGATGACACTTATACTGTTTACATACAATTGTATGAAACATTTACTAAATCTGTGCGTTTTAGAGATTATTATGTAAAAATTACTTAGACTTTCATAATACTGATTATGAGAATGTACCCAACTCATTTGCTTGCTCCTGATGATACTTGTTCTGATCTTGTTGTTGTTTAATAAATGCACTCAATCTATTAAGTAAGAATTGTTTATCGTGACCTTCTAGCACTAACTGATTCTTTAAAACTGTTACCATGTGTTTGTTTGCTATTGATACAGCATAATAATAATATAGAAGTAAAGTAAGAATAACAAAAGCTGGTACACCAAATCCAGCAGTACCAAGAAAATATAAAATAGATTGAAGCCAGTCAGGAAATTCTGCGAAAACCACAATTAATAATGACCATACAGACTTGAAACCTCTAAATGGTCCACAAGATTTTGATGGTTCTATTTCTGCAATAGAATAACCAACTGGGACAGTAAATAAAATAAAAGAGATCAACAGAATCAACATAAAAAATGCATTCGATTTACTTGCTCTGTAAATTTTACTTGATGGAGTACTATTTACTAAACAAGCAAATTTTTTAATATAAAACAATACGAATGTACCAAGTATTGCAATCAATGGTAATAAAGGTGCGTAAAATAAGCCAAGCCAACAAATAGTTTGTAAATAAACAACATCTAAAACATGCTTAGGTAAATCAAATTCTTGTTCACCGAAAAAACGTAATACTTTGTTTTCTGTATGTTTTGCTATCAATGCTCTGGGAAAATTGATAAAAAATGTCATAAAAAATTGAAAAAAAAGATCAGTGATATAGAGTTTGAAGATTTGCTGTCCTACAAATGTTTCCCAGCATAATGGTCGTTTACTAGTATTGTTAGTGCATTCATTATCCTTTACCTCTGTTACAATTAGTCTATAAAATGATGTAAGTACAACAATGAGAGAAGAAAGTCGTAAAAATACAGTTCGGAAAAGAGTTATGCGAATAACAAATGAAGGACTATAATTTTCTAAAGAGACCAGATATCGAAACAGAGATGGTACTGCAAAATTTAAGATGACAATACACATGTACGGAAGAAATTCGAAAAATAAGTGAACGATCCTATTTAAAGATAAATACTGTGAATCTGTGATGTTTGCTTCATCAGTTTGTGGTGAAATTTGGTTGAAAGAAAACTCAAATATATAATAAATAAACATACCACAACCACATAATACTGCTAAAACTATTAAATTAATGAACAATCGCATGAGAAATAATTTTGTTGTTTCTTCTCTCGTTCGATTTTGTCTTTCTTCTTCTAGTCTCTCAGCTTCTAAAAATGCTTTCATTTCATTATATAATGCTTTGTGTTTTATAGCTGCAGACTTTTCATTATGTATACAATAATCCCAACCACCAAAAACTAAATTACAATATTGATAAAATTGACCTTCATTTTCGACTACCCGTTGTTTAAAACTTTTAGCAGCCGACTTAACAATGACTATTAAACTAAAAATAAATACACCAATAGTTGCAGAAATATAGGATAATGGTAAATTAAAAAATATACCAGAAGTATAAGTCATATGGCTATATGCACCATAAAATAATAAAGTGTATTCTAATATACCAGCTATGTTACCACTTTCTTGAGTTATATTCCAATATAATTCTGAACAGCAAGATATACTGTGACTGTTATTAGAATTTACGCATGTTTCATCTTCTGGCATATCCAATAATGTTGCAGGTAACACAATAAATAAAAATATAATTGCAAATAAAAGAACATTAAGATACAGTAACCATTTGATGAATAAAAAGTATGCAACAATTCCCATTCCAAAGTTCCCACCAATTGTTTTAAGGCTATCATTCCATAACTCCATTTTTGAATATGCTTCCTTCATTCTGATCCGAAATTGTTGCCAAGCTTTCCTTCGTTGCCATTTCAATTGCTCAAAACCTTGTAATCTTAATTTTGTAGCACTCTGGAATATATATAAACAGACACATAGTAGTTTTTAATCAAGTACATCATAAGTTTACCTTTGTTCATTAGTATTATCATCAACATACTTGTAACTGATTTTTTAATTGTATCTTTTGTGCCATGCACACAGGCATGGCTTTGATTTGCATTATTTCTTCCCAAGTACGTTCTTCATTAGATAAATTTTCAGATAAGTCTGGTAACATTGATACTGCTGCATCATGAATATTCGTTGACATGCGTCTTGATGTAGTTGTACCACGAGATCTTGTACTAGTACGTCTCCTCAGTGTTGTTTTAGTATCATTGCGTATTCGTTTGGCAGTTGCTATTTAAAATAAATAACATTAACATTAACATTAGCTGATAATATCAAAATATTAAACATACAATATAAATTCTATTATTACTATAGACAGACTTACCAACACGTGATTTTTTACTTGGCAGTAAAGTAGCTATATGAGAAGGATCTCTTTGTAATGCTTGTTGTAAATCTGCTTCAATTGCTGCAGGATAGCTTTCCTGATAAAATTCAGCTCCAGCCTCTTCCCAACCCTGTCCTCGGTCACAAGCACGTTTTTTTCTGTCTCCCCCTGACATCTTCTTTTTATGACTAATTGTAATTTATGTATAGAATTTTCTTCAAAAATCTTGCACATAAAATTGAAATAAAAATTATTTACATATAATTCATTAAATTGTTTTGTATTCCATAAAAATATCTAATATTTACCAATTTTTGTGTGATTTTATATATTAGTCAATATAAATATATAAATGATATATTCTTCCGAACAATTTATAATTTAAACAAGTTGCACTAAGAAATAACATTAATAATAAACTTTTATATATACGTTCGGTTATAAATACCTAATTGATAACAAGTGGCTAAGATGATCAGTCGATCAAGTGTCTTTTAATTGTGCAATTTCTTGATAATACATATTCCTTTATTCTCCTCGATAACAATACTCATGAAAAAAAAAAAAATAACACTTTAACAGACAAAACACTGACCTTTATCAGTTATATGACACGTACATAGATTGCAGTTGTAAACTATGACGTAGTTTACGTGAAATATTTAAATGTTGTATTAAATCACATCAATATCAAATTTAATATTCCTATATGACAAAATTTCTGATTTTTCCACGTAAATAAAGCAAAGTAAATGCAACGATTCAACCAGCAAACGCACATCGGCATTTTGTTTTCCCATGTATCTAAACCCGTGTAATTTGTAGACGGCTGATAAAACACTGAGTCATGAACCAAGAGGAATATAGAAGGTATTGTTCTACTTTTATGAGACAAAAAAATTCTGAGTATAATTAATTTTTGTACAAATTTTCGCAATACAATATAGTATTCATTTATAAACTTGAAGAAAATTAATTAATAATCACTCAAGATAATCATTAGATGAGAATTAAATCACTTGATGTACTTTTTATATATATATTCATCCATATTCAAATATAAATTATTGATATGCATTAATATATATTCAGTAATTATTTTATACAATTAAATAATTTAATCAATCAATTTTGTGTCTATTCGCATTCTTACATTATACAGATTAATTTCAACATTCTTGACATTTCTCCATTATACAAAAAATGCATATATACAAAATTCAAACGCAAGTACATAGCCAAAATTAATATTCAGAACACACAAAAAAAGTATTATAAAGTAGAATATAACAATTATTACAATTCGCTAATTAAATAATTTATGTTATAAAAATAATATCAATGTTTCTAATTTTATTTTTAATTTTAGAATTAATATTTCGGAAATATAATATAAGCATTTATATGTTATATAGAAATTCATTGATATTAATTATTATGCTCTGTGATGTAAATATTTTTTACTATTATGATTATGATCATAAGAATAATAATTTACATAAAATATTTTAGTATTGTCGTCCTCCTTTGCCTCCTCCACGATTATATCCACGTTGATAATTATCTGTTCCAGAATTCGCGCCGCTTTGATTCCAACCTCCTTGAACTCTACCTCCTCTTCCTCTACCACTACTTCCTCTTTGATACTGTTGTCCACCTTTATATTCAGATTTATATCCTACATAAATTGATTATTAATTTGATTAACATTCTTGTATACAAATCACAATTATTATAAACGTTTATATTTATTTTCACTTTTATTATCTGTTTTCTTAAATCAATTACCTCCATCTCTGCTGTCTCCACTGTAACTATTATTCCCACCACCTCCATAACTACCTCCTTGTCCTCCTCCATATCCAGCTTTTTGTCCTCCTCCTCCGTAACTACTTCCTTGACCTCCTCCTCCGTAACTACTTCCTTGACCTCCTCCTCCATAACCACCTCGTTGTCCTCCTTTTCCATAACCACTTCCTTGCCCCCCTTCTCCATAACCACTTCCTTGTCCCCCTCCTCCATAACCACCTCCTTGCCCTGCTCCTCCATAACCACCTCCTTGTCCTCCTCCTCCATAACTACTTCCTTGACTTCCTTTATAACCACTGCTGCCTTGACCTCCTTTATAACCACTTCCTTGACCTCCTTTATAACCACCTCCTTGACTACTTTTATAATTTCCTTGTCCTGTTCCATATCCGCCTGCATATCCACCTTCTTGTCCTCCATATCCACTTCCTTGTCCTCCTCCATACCCACCTCCTTGTCCTCCTCCATATCCACTTCTTTGCCCTCCTCCATATCCACCTCCATATCCACTTCCTTGTCCTCCTCCATATCCGCTTCCTTGTCCTCCTCCATATCCTCCTTGTTTTCCTCCATATCCTCCTCCTCCACCACTATTAGAAGCGTAACTGCTATCTCCATAACCAGTATTACCACTGTATGAATTTTTATCACCGATATAGGAATTAGAAGTTTGAAAATTGCTGCCACTTCCACGACCACCACCTCTACCTCCTCGTCCACCTCTAAAATAACATAAAAATATATATCCATTCTGAGTTGTCTAAATTTATTTAATTTAATTTAATTAAAAACTTACCCAGAAGTTGAAGGTCCAGGTACTCGATCTTTTTGCCAAGGTGGCATTTCAGGCGGTGGAGGTTCTTGTTCATACGGTCTTCCACCTCTATCTGGTACCTCTCCTATAATAACTTTATTAATTTCAGTTTGAGTATTTTTTCGAACACTTGCATTGCTTGTTTTCTCCATTAGTGCAATATCATCTCTCGCCGCTAGTAAATCAGCAAATGTAACATCTGGTTCTGCACTTAGAAGTTTCCTAGTTTCTTCATATTGTCTATTTACTTCAGCTTCTTGAGGTTTTATTCTATCTGACCACTATATTTAAAAATAATACATGTTTTTAGATAACATAAAAATGTAAATAGCTTTTATAATTTTATCTTAAAAATAGTTATATATATTTACTAGAAAAGACTGCACTGTTACATCAAGCCTTTTGAGCAACATATCACGACGCATTCGATATTCATCATGTAACTCTTGTTGTATATGTTGAAGATCGTTCCAATCTTCTTCTGAGAATTCATGAGTAATTAATGGTTGCCCTACTAACTCAGAAGGAGCTGTTTTTAACACTTCAGTCAATTTGTTATGCAGTCTTGTAAAGAGCTTCTCAGTAGTGATATCATCTGGTGGTTTCTCAAAATTTAAAGCTATTAACATATCTTTAAGATCTTTAGCTGTATCACTCTCTTCCTATAAAAAATATATATATTTTTTAATAAAACTTTAAAATCATTTATATATTTTAATCGTACTTTAATGATAAAAACTTACAACAACAACAGTCGTTGAACTTGAACTTGAACTTGAACTTGAACTTGCTTCACATTGTTTCCTAAATTCTAATAATCTGCAAGTTTTCAATTCTGCTCCCAAAAAATCTAATAAGATACACCTATCTTGTTCAGTTGCTAGTCTTGTATTAACATTACCAGTCATTAATCTCTTATTCATACATCCTAATTCCTTAAGAAAACAGCTTAACTCTAATAGGAAAGAACTAGAATCATCTGGAGACACTATTGCATGGATAGTTTCATCCATATCATTGAGTATTGCAAGTTCATCTGCTAACCACGCTACAAGCTGTGTAAATTCTATTGATTTTGGACCTTGTTTTAGAGCCTCTTTAAATTTACTAGGATCTATTAGTTGACCATTATACCTGTAAAAAAAAATTTTTTTTAGATGATACGATAACACTGATATTAAATATACAGTTATGAAGAATTGCACTAATAATTTTATATGTTCAATTAAAATTTATTGCATATAAATAAAGAATTTCCTTTAAACACTGTATATGATTAGTATTTACTAGTTGCGATCATGCCTATTTCAAGATTATAATAAAATAAAATTTGAATATTACAGCATTAATTACGATATTCACATGGCATACGGTTTTTTGAAATATATCCTGTTTTAAACTACTAAAAAACCAATAAACGTCTATAAAATTATATAATTTTTAAAAAAAATTGTAGATAATAGTATAACATTGAACATCATAACCTCAAGTTACATACCCAAGTTTTTGTATCCTCTCCAATAATCTAAGTTCCATTTTGACAAAACCTTCAATCGAATAAAACAAATAATTGTTACCGAAATATAAAATGTCTTGATGAAATCAAAATAACACGTACTTACAATAAAAATATTAACAAATTATATACGATACCTGTTTTTGCCGTATACACTGTCAATATGCCACAAGATTTTGTGATGTAGAATATAGAGTATGAAAGAAATGTAGATGTCGTATTATAAGTAACAACATAGATAAGGTATACATATACCACATTTACATTTACATCATCTTCACGATATTGCCAATTTTATTTTGAATCTTTTAATAATTTGATTCATATTCATAAGAACTGAAATAGCTTTGTATCGACAAAATTGTAATCAAAACGAAATTTCAACGAAATTTTTTGTTGAAAAATGACTTTATTTAAAAAAGTCTAATTTATTCACATGTCCCTGTGAATAATTTTAAATGATAAGAATATACATATAATTATATAAAATAAGTCAATTATAAAATATAATAGAGCTTTCGATATGTAAAATTCATGTCTTTATTAAAATATGTTTTGTTTTGAAAAAAAAAAACAAATATATGTAATCTAATATAATTTTATTTTGCAGTAAAAAAATATCCTAAAATTATACTTACGTCTTACTAATTGATCGTCCTACTGATTAACCGTCACTATTTGTTAAAAATTTTTTAAGCAAAATTATGATATATATATGCATATATAACATATATATTCCATTTGACTTAGGTTGTGACTTTATCGAATGTATATAATATGTAATATTACTATTCGTTTCATGCTAAGGCAAAATTTTACACAACATAGACCTCAACATAGATCCCATCCCTTATTTATTAATATGTTACATTCGGATTTAATTCGCACTACTAAAGCAGTACTAAATAGATAAATTAATTATTTTCAAATTTGCTTTCGAGTTTTTGAACACAATTGCTTATGCGTTTATAAATTCTCATTACATTCAATTTCGTATCATATTGGACATAGAATACTTGTTAGGAACGTTAAACGCGAGGCTGCTCTCCTTGATATGTCTGATAGACTTATCCTAATTTTTATTCAGTTTTTCTTTTCTTTTTCTAATGAAATTGCCGACATATTACGTTCTCACCGATTTGAATGATTTTTAATTATGTGTAGAAATTAACATTTTGAACTTTTTATGTAGATAACTCGCTTTTTATGTAGATAACTATCGAACTCGCTTAGCTTCGAAGATATTTGCAAAAAACTGTTGGTACCATATAATATATAATTTTTATCTCTTGTTTATATAAATATGTAAATAAATGTACTGCCGATTAGTTCGAATACTATTATATTATCCGATAGCAGTGACGGCTGCTGAATAATATAATAGTATGAGATAATTCGAAACTGACATATATGTATGTGCACTATCTGGACGCACAATTGCGAACAGAATTCGTTGTACCGACAATTTTTTTGCAAATATCTCGAAAACTTAGTGCGGAAATTATATGTACAAAAAAAAGTTGTTTAAAATATTGATTTTTAAAACTTATTCAAAAATTATCTAAATCGGAAAAATTGACATATCGGCAGATTGACCTTTCTCTTTTGTTTTGATTATGAATTTCTCCGTTAATTATAATAAATTTTATATTTTGATACTCTTGTATAAATATTTTTCTAGATTTTGAAAAATTTTAGCAGATTCAATTTCAAATAATGATTAATTCTAGATTCTATACAATCTTTAAATTTGTAGATTACAAGTTCTAATCGTATTGGAATAGATTTAATTAACATACGAGTATGTAAAATATCCAATATTGCGTTATAATTTCACAGTTATACTTTTTTAATTCTGATTACTACTGATTATTACTATTTCAGTATATATTTATAATTTATTATTTTTTATATCATAAGTGAATTGCAATCACTAATAAAAAATCTGCAAAGGGAAATGATAAATAAAATTGCATCACGATTATAAAAGTAAAAATATGTAGATTTTTAGTGTATTATATATATCATACTTACAAAGTTAATTTTAAAATATGTGTAATTAACATTACAATTAATATGTACAAATATTTTAGTTTGTTGAGAATTCCAAAAGAATAATAGCAGATTATTCCTAAATTTAACTTAGGAATAATTGCCATTTGTATCTAATAATTTATTAATACTGGCATAGCTCTAAATGTTAATTTTCATTCACATTGCCAGTAACTTTACATTTACTTTACAATACTTGCAGTATTTTACAATATTGTTATTTATACATTATTAATGAATCATGACAATATAACAATGTTTCATATTAATAAACATTATTAAATTTTACACTTGTATTTAAGTATATGGATATAACAGAATTGTCTTAAAATTCTGTTATAGATATGTTATTAAATAAACAAATGTTATAGATCTTGATTTAAAAAACAGAATTAAATATTTTATTATGCCTGTGGCACAAAATTTCAATATGTTGATATAATTTATGCCTTTATATTATTAATTTATTTTATAAAAATTAGTAAATATTGACAAAAAGAAATGACGTCAACTTTGATATATTACTAAGGACAAAAATTAACAGAAAGAAAAATCAAAATTTATAGAATAATCTAATAATAAAAAACTTATAGCTTACAAAGAAATAGTTCTATATTATATACTTATACATTTAAATAAACAAACAAATTTTAGGTAGTCACAAAATAAAATTTTGATATATTGAATTAATTGTTTAGTCCGTTCTGCTTATTATTTCAAAAACAACAATGATATGTTTATAAAAAATATGAAGTCTTCTAAGTAAAAAAATAAATAAATAATTGGCACTTATTTTTTTTCCACAATCTCCAACCGGGTCCTGCCGGCCGGAAATTTATCTAACTCGAATCAATAATTGAAAAAAATAATCATCACTTTTTCAAAGAAAATTATTGGTATTAGTTTGGACTAGATAAGACTCTAATCGATGGAAGTTGGCCAGCGACACTGTAAAATTAGTAACTTTTTGAGAAATAATAAGCGATGGCTAAAACTTTTTGTAAGTTGCTCAGGAGAATGTTATTTTTGACAATATATATCAAAGTCAATGTCACTGGGGCTGGGTCTCCTTTTCTCAATATTTACCTAAAAATCTTCATACTCTGAAAAATCTTTAGTCTAATTTTTTTTATTTTTTATGAATTTAGTATTATAATGTACATGTTTATACATATGTAATAGCGTACATCAGGATTCAACTTATACAATTTTATGTGACTGGCAGATTGTACATTTGATCTTTACGTATAGATATAAATATTAGTCTAGTAGTATACATTTAAATTTATTTTGAATGGTGCTTTGGCAAATATGTTTTCATAGCACCATAAATGTGCATTTTCATTGTGAAGTATATAATTTTAGCTAATCTTTGTACTACTTCAATCCATTTATACTTCAACCATGAAATGCAAAATATAATTCTTATGTAAAACTTTAACAACAGTTTTGAATGAACAAAATTTTGCTAAATATAATAAATAGAAATGTTCTTTTTTCTGAATCTTTTAATACTAATCTAGATATTTAATACAAAAGATAGTAATAGTCATTTATCAAAATGAAGTTATTAAGATTATATAATTTTGTATTGCTTCCTGACTGAAAATAAGCCAGATGATAAAGCTTTCATTTTTACAATTTGTACATTAATTTAGTGAATTAAAATTTTGAATCTCATTATGCAACCAATAATTAGTTATCTATATTTCCTTCATAGAAGGATTCACATTTTTCTAACAAACGTAGAACTGGATTTATGTTATAAGGAAACAAATCTTTTGATACTAATCTATCAATTGCTAAACGAAGTCTTATCAATATTGTCATGGTATCATCTAGCTCTCTTCCACAACAAGAGACAAATTCTGTCCAATTTCTTTTAACATATTTCAAAAATCTCAATAAGTATAATAAGAAACAGGTCTCATTACTGACAAGTAAATCTAATAAAACATCTGGGTCATGTGATACAGCATGTATAAATTGTATAAAAGTTAAAGTTGGACTAAGCATATGACCAAGATCATTTTGTGGAGGTCCTCTATAAAATAAACCAACAGCTACATCTAAACAACATACCATGCCTTCAATTAAAAAATCATCTTGATCATGAAACATTTGTACAACCCACTGTGATAAAGGCATTTCAGGATGAAATGGCATTAATGTCTTAACACACTGATCAAGTTGTCTTAAAACTTCTCTAATACTCCTCTCAATAACTGCCATATCAGCATCAAGATCTTCTGCTTCAGAGCCCAAAGAAGAGTCACTAGAATCGCTGCGTGTTTCTTTAACAGTCACAGCAACACTTTTTAAAACTAAGAGCACTATTTTTTGTAGAAGAGGGCGGTCACCTTCACCAGATCCTCCTCCAAATCTTCCAGAACCATGTCTATATGGTAAAGCATCCAGTAATCTCCAATCTTTTACAGCTCTTACAATCAGGTGTGCAAGAGAGCAAGGTTCATCTGGCAACACATCTTGTAATGCCAAAGTACTTCCATAACATAATACTTCATTAAATAACCCAAGTAGATGTCTCCAAATTACACCAGGAACATTAACATTTAAAAGTACAACCAGGTTATCTAACTGAGAATAAAAAAGTTTGGTGTCAATGACAGACAAGTTGGCTTTAACAGAAATAATGGACTCCCATAAATCAAGAAATGTAATGACAGCTGATTCATGTTGTGGTGTATATGAACTCAAAATAGCATCAAATTTTGATACTAGTATAGTCCATTTGGATTCTAATGCTTTGACACACATTGCTTTTACTGGTGTACTATCAAAACTCTCTACATCTGAAACTGATATTGTATTACAATGAGATGGCAGTACTATACTGTCTGTATCTTCAAGAGGGTGAATACTGCAGTCCTTGTGTTCTACAACTCTTTTTACAACATCCAAGGTAAATAGCATTTGGCTCGGAGAATGTGTATTCACTAAAGATTGTGTTAATCTTTCCAACCATGCTGTATCAATATTTTCCTTTGTTATGATAAAAAATGATGCAAGAACTCTGCTAGCAGCAAACGATATAAATTTATTTGTTGTACATGATAGGTCAATTATTTGATCTATAATGCCATGCTCGTTTCGCGCCAGCGCATCACAAACATCTACTACTCTTTTACACATAATACCTCTAATATTTTGTTTAATAGCTAAGTCAAATAATAGCTGTAAAGCGCTCATGAATTCTAAAGTTTGATCAGGTTCCCATTCTGATAACAAAGAAGATCTAAAAGTACCATCTGCAGCTTCCACTGTTGTACTAGTGAATGGTTTACGTAAACTACTTTCTGGTATATTGCATAAGCATTGTGCCAACAGACTATTCTGTAATTGTTCAATATCTGATACTGTATCTTTTTCAACTTCATTGTTTTCAATACGTTGTTTCTTCTTTGCTGGTTCCTCCATTATGTTGTTAGGAGGATAATAATAACAGTGCCAAAGCACCATTAGCAGCACTATTCTCGCTGCTTTCTTCTTTTATATTTTGTCATTAGGTTTTTGAAATTTAGCCAACATCAACTTATTGTATGTACAAAAGTCATAAATATACCAGGAGCTATAATATACCTGTATTAACAAAATAAAGACAAAATATTAAGGTAAACTCTTCGAAAATTGACTACTCTTCTACAGTATTAAATATTTTTGACTATATTAGATATTTAAATATTAATATTCTTTTATTTCATTTCTCTTAAGCACTTAAAAATGTTTCAGGATATAAAAAATGTTTATATTATCTAATAGTATAAATTTTGAATTTTAACTAAAAATTTCCAAATTTAATATAAACTTAAATCAAGCCACAATCTAATCCAAACTTAAACTAGCGTAAGTAAAATCTGATCTAGTCTTTAATTCAAATTCAAATCCAACTTCATTTATTTAAAAATTCAACATTATACGTGATTTACTGTTTGTAAATGTATCCTTCTGCACAGAATCCAACGTATGTATCTCTTGAAGTAAAAGCAAGTTTCAAATCCAAAGTTTGTCAAGTTTAAAACCAATATTTTTGGATTTTGTCATATATCATCGGAAAATATATTGATCAGTCAAAGATTCATAACCACCTAAAACGGTGCTTTGGCTGAAACAAATATTATAAATATACTCTATTGCAAAATAGAATTTTTATTATCGAATAATAGTTAAAATAATATTCATAAAAGAATTTTTATAATATTGTAACATAAATAAGAAAAGTAAACAATAATATTAAAACTTACAACCAAAAGTGACCTCTAATTTTTAATTAAATTTATAAAATGTTTATAAATTTCAACACTCGTAGATTTATGTAAATAAATGTGTGTGTGTGTGTATGTTTACAGATTCGTTCGTATGATGATATATGCGTATATTTTCCTTACGTGCCGCGTAATTGATCAATTAATTGATACATGTGGCACTTTTGCAAATGAAATTCAAATTATACTTGTCCTCAGATTCATTTATAAGATGCCAACCGTAAGGTGTTTAACACAGGTTGCACATGTAATACATAAACCGACGCTTGGTGATACGTTAATACGCACACAGAAATATTCTTTATCAATGTATTGACAGACAGTTGAAATACATCAAGTGAATATTCTTCAGTATTCCTGTCGAGCTGTACGGTACTCCACTATTTTAACGGTGTAAATATATTATTGTTTGTGCCCGAAGAATTTCTTTTGACTAGGAAGTGACAGAGCACTCGGACAACTTTGCTCTGTTGCCACGTATACGTGCTACCGAGTAAAAATAAGAAATACGGATTTATATTGCTCAGCCGTAAATCTGTTCCAATTAAACAGTTCATATCTCACGTCGAGCGGTAAAATATCAACTTGATGGTGCCTAAGACACGAAATCTTCGTGTTTATTACGTATTTTTTGGATGGCATCATGCAGAGCTGCGTAACACAGTAGCTCCTCCTCGCACATTCCACAATGTACTAAGTACGAATTATTGTAATTACTTGAACAACAGACTGTAGACTGTTACCAAACCTTGTTAAATATTCATTAAATGCCTACCCCATCATTTTTCTTAATAAGAGTAATCAAAATCAAAAAGTCGTATAATAAATACACGAGATGATCGGCAACTCTGCATCGATCGCAGCGCTCGAAGATCGATGCGTATTCTTATTTGTTTCTACAATTTCTATTTTGATGATTCTAACTTAAAACTATAAATAAAACGATGTACTTTATAAGTCATGTCGACGAAAGAAAGGTTGTACGATCTTTGTTAGAAGACGGAAAGATTAAAAAATAATTAATCGTTCCACGTTCTCTACTCCATCGCATATTATATGGCCGAATTCATCATTTACGAAATTAACAATAAACGTAAAATTCTTCTCTTATCAATTAAAAATGTAGATCATTTGTTGTTAGAAAATTTACTACGTAAATTTATTATTGTCAGAAGATTTATTTAGAAATATCAGGAATTGTTCCTAAATACTGGACTAATGAATTAAGGGAGGGGGGAGTGGTTCGTGTGAATTTTCTCTATTCCATTATGTATTATATGGTCGAAATACTCATTTTTTCATCAATTAAAAGTGCAGATTACTTGTTAGAAAATTTACGTAATAAATTTATTATTGTCAGAAGATTTATTTAGGAATATCAGGAATTAGTTTTAAACATTGAATTAACGAATTAAGAGTGATTCGTGTGATTTTTGCAAGAATAATGAATTACAAATAAAACGAATCTTATATCTCACAATTTTTAATTCTATTTTAAAATTATAAAAAGATTTGTTTTGCCTACTTCGATCGATCGATCAGCTCGTGGAATATCGATCTGATTCATGCGCGGACGAAACAAAATATTTACTCTGGATTTTAATATTTGAGAAAGAGAAGAAAATTCTACGAGCTGATCAATAGGCAAACTGATTTCTATGCGAACTCGCTTTGTCGTTTTATCTTCCGTAGCTACGAGATAAGGCGTATCTACATGTTGAACTGTCATAGGTATTTTCAATGACGTAGACTGCCATATTTTTTTCTATATGGGGCCTGCTAGGGGGTCAACCAAATTGTCAGGGGCTCGGGGGTGATAATGCAAGATGTTTTGTGATAAACGAATGGTGTGCACAATAAACGATTAAGTCAATATTACAGCGTGACGCGTCGTTTCGGCAGATATGCTCGACTCGTTTGAGCAAGCGATCCGGATCGGCAAAAGACAAGCCTTTCACTCAAAACATCATCTCTCTCACATGCGATAGGAATTTTACGTTTGCGATAGAAATTTTAATCGGGGATGAGAGTGTAGTGCCGCGCGGAGGTTATACCAGAGAATTGGGACGATGGCCCTTCGAGACTTATCTACGTTTCATTCTATGACTATCAACATTTAAACGAGAAGTACTGTATAGTTCCGCTATACAATACCACCTATATTACTGCGAGCGATACGAGTTGTCTTGGTGATTCTGTTGAATTCGCTCATCGCGCGAATGCGGTGCCCTACCCCGTTGCACTATTTTTGTCTGTACGTTTTATTTACACGTATTTCTCTTGTTGCGTGTTTTCTTCGCCAAATATTTTGGCTATCTTTATAGCAGTTACGTAATTTCCGACGTGAGTAATTCCGGCACGATGGCTGATGATGAATTAAATGAAACTCGATTGTTTTACACGTAGTGGCATGTGGACATACATACCACGCTGAGTTAAAGGGAATTGATTTTTGACATTCTTTGCATAAGGGTAAAACAAGCTCAAAGCGTGCTGAATATATACACACACACATACACGCACGCACACATCATATATATATACATATATATATA